>JAAGAY010141789.1:0-49136 GCA_011801015.1 Ardeotis arabs | reverse complement strand
GGTTGCCCAGAGAGGTGGTGGATGCCCCATCCCTGGAAACAGTCAAGGCCAGGCTGGATGGGGCTCTGAGCGACCTGATCTAGTGGGGGATGTCCCTGCTCCTTGCAGGGGGGTTGGACTAGATGACCTTTGAAGGTCCCTTCCAACCCTAACCATTCTATGATTCTATGATTCTTTTCCTATTGATTTCCATTGATTTTAGAGAAGGCAATCCAAAACCCCTTTCCTCTTGCTTCAGGTAAGCTCAGAGAACACAAATGCATTCCTAATGTTTTCCAGATCAAAATCAGCCTGGTCTGAGGCTGGCCATGAACGGAGGATGCTGGAGATATTTCCTGTGTAATAACCTTTAGCAGAGCTCAGGTCAGCCTGCAGCTGGCATAATGCTTGGTCTCCACATCTTTTTCTGAATATTGTGATGCTGTGTGACACAGCTAAACAAGGAGAAAAAGCTACTTTTTGTCACTGGGTTGAACACTGTCATAAAGCTAGTAGAGTATTTTTGATGGTACGGGTTCTACCAGCGCAATGCACCCTTCTCAGGCAAACCTACATCCTGTATTACTCTCTCTAGTTGAAGTATTTTCTCCTTTCCTTAAAAAAGGAAAATCTTGCAGTTTTCAAACTGATGCTGCCAGGGAATGGCTTCGCGGATAAGCAAGGAAAGGTTTTAATTTCCTTGCCAGCAGTAGGAAATGATTATTTTCATCCTGCGAGGCCAGAAAGTTTGAATATCCTCCCCTTCTGTAATTCTCCTTGAAGCATTTTTGCTTTCAATTGCAAAGCTCCCCGGTCAGTCAAGGAAACCTGAGACCTTGATATTAATATTCAAGGCACATGCAGAAAACTTTTACAAAACTAAGCAAACTCAGCAACCTTGAAATGTTGCTGGCGCATCGTCAGCAGACGGTGACTCAAATATACCACACAACTCCAGGGCTGTGCTGAGACTTCTGCCCATCTGCAGATGGACAGAAGCAGAGAGCTGTGCGAGGCTGACAAGTGATGCTGTGGGATTTTTCTTTAATTTTGTCTTGATAACTTCCAGGGAAAGTAAAAGCACAGGTCTGGCCCAGGTAGCTTGTCCATGGTTGCTGGCCCGTAGAGGTTGGGAAGTCAGCGCAGGTGTTTCTGGCTCAGGGCTAACAGCAGTGATGCTGCTGCGGGAATTTAGCACCGGGTTACCCTGGCCAGGCACTGAGCTGGTGTAAAGTGTCCTTCACTTCTGGTTTAGTCAAAAATCTAAACCTCAATCTGCTGTGCAAGGAATAAAAAAAGAAAAAAAAATCTGTTTCTATAGATTTTGGTATAGAAAACAGCCTCAGAAAATGTGCTTTTATAGTCTTATGTTTTCTTTGCTGGAAATTGAGTCTCTGTTTCTCCTAAAAATAATCTTTTCAGCTTTTTTAAATTTATGATGCCTCTGTATCACTCATTCCATATGTTGCATGTGTGGTCCAGTGTACTGAGTTAGCAGGATTGGGGCGTTCATCTCCGTTGTAACTGGAGGCCCCAGTCACATCTTGCTCTTACAGTGATGTTTTCACATGCTTCCATAGATGCTAATTTTTACACGGAAAACTAACAAAAAGGTCAGTTTGGGAATAGTTGGGAATCTCTGCAGACATCTGCCCTGCCCAGTTAAGTGGTTGATTTGCCTCTCTTTATTCATTGACCACAATTGGGAACTTATACATCCATCCTCCTAGTGTGGGAGTGGAGATGCTCACAGATACAGGGTTTGTGTGGTGTCTCACGGGCAGGAGAAGGATGTCGAGGAGAGACTAATGAACAAACAGTATGAATAGGTTTAAATAGCGGTCACTGTGGACACAGCAAATTCCTGATTGATATTGCTGACACGTCCTGTGCAGAAATAACAGAGTCATCACATTGCTAGGAAAGTAAAATATGCGTTTTCAGCAACAGATATGGAAACTTCTCAGTAACGTGCAGGATGGAGAGCCCAGCTGCATATCCCCAGGGCTGCCTGGGAGGTTTAGCCACAAAGCTCCCACTGGGATTGATTCCTGAATCGCCAGGTTGATCTGGGAGTCTCAGCTGAGTGACTGACTCTGTTTTCTCTTTGTTTTTTTGTGAAACCACCATAGTATTTAGAGCTTGGAGAGTTGACAAGGGCACTCATGGGACTAGGAGCATGATCCTTGAGAAAAGTTGGAATAAAAGGAGATAGAGGGGAAAAAAAACCTCAACCACTCTGGGTATGTGATGGTCTGAGCACACCAGCGGAGGCCCCTGGCTTATGTGAGCAAAGCTGCTGTATTTCTCTAAAATGGGTAGCACAGACACTCCTGAGCTGTGTCAGCAGCTGAACCACCTTCAGACATCGTTGCCTGTGCACCAAGAAACAGTCCCTGAGAGCTATGAAACCAGATATGCCCGGTTATACTCTGCCCTGGCAAATTAGGAGCTGCAGTTACTTGAATACATACTCGAGAACCAGACTATAACCTAATAAAGTTGCAATTAAATTGCATTGCCTGTACATTAAAGGTCAATCCAATTTCTTCTAAAGTGGATGTGAGACCTCCTGATGGTCCCTGCCCATCAGCTTATGCCCTACTTTTAAGAATTGATAAATGCAGGGTTTGCAGTAGATATGTCGGATGCTTCAGGGGAAACGCTGGACCATTTGAAGTATCACTGTGCCGTCTCTTCTTGGTTGATGCTCGTAACTCAGGTCTGAAGACCTATAGACATGCACATCAATACATCTGTGTGTTGCTTGGAAAGAGCTATGAGGTGCTTACAGTGACATCAGATGTATCCGGTGCGCACAGCAGCCTGCCAAGGCACAGGAGGTCCAGAGTCCATGGGACCTCTTGGCATGAGAATAACCTACCTCTGCAAGCACGGCCTTGCTTAGCAAAGGCTGAAAAACTCTTCAGCAGGGACTGTTGCAATAGGATGTGAGGGGTAAAGGTTTTAAAACAGAGGGAGATATATTCAGATTAGATATTAGGAAAAAAATTTTTATGCTGAGGGTGGTGGAACACTGGCCCAGGTTGCCCAGAGAGGTGGTTGATGCCCCATCCCTGGAAACCTTCAAGGCCAGGTTGGACAGGGCTCTGAGCAACCTGATCTCGTTGGAGATGTCCCTTCTCCTTGCAGGGGTTTGGACTAGATGACCCTTGAAGGTCCCTTCCAACCCAAACCATTCTATGATTCTATGATTTTAAAAAGAAATGGAAGCGCAGCAGGAAGCTTTCAACAGTAAGCCAACAGACTCAGAAGCTATTGCTAAGGCTTAATGAGAATTTCCTTGAAGCTCAGAAACAACGGGCAGTGATACGGTGGCTGTTTTAACAGTAGCTCATGGTCTCTCCTAATAATAAAAAAAAAGTTTTACTTGGAGAGGAAATACTGAAGTAAATTTATGAAGGAAAAGAAATGGCTGATGCTACCATCCAGAAATGTTACAAGATCAGGTTAGATTTTATTTTTAAGGAAGTTTTTTCTATCCCTCCTAGCATCTGAGTCTTTGAATTATGCTTAAAAGCTTCTCACTGTGATCATAAAACCTAGGAACGTGTTACTTACATTTGCAATGAAAATGGTTTCATAGAATCTTTGATTCAGAGCTTAGACTTTCTTAAAATTCCCATGCATTCAGTGCCGTGTCATGAAAACAAGAGTGAGAAAAGCACCTCTAAATGTGACAGAAAATGCACCACCACCTTTTGCAGGGCCACGCAGAGCTTCCCCGCTCTGCCTTCGGTGAAACTGGGAGCCTCTCCTGGCCCCCGCTGCAGGCCCAGCAAGGCTGGGAGCAGAAATGGAAACCCATTTAAAATAGTTGGTATTGGTTTCAGGAGAAAAAAAAGGCAATTATTCTCAAGGTTGGGAAATCTTCCTCAGGATTTCCAGGAAGGAAGCAAGCACGTCTGCAGGTGATGGGTGCAAGGCTGTGGAGCCTGTCACCGTAGCTGTTGCACGTTTCTTCCATGACCACAGCCTTCTTGGCACTTGGTTTCTTGCCTGGGACTGAGTGTAATTTTATGGATAATGGAACACCTTGTGCACAGGGAGGAATAAAACATCTGTGAGAAGTTGCTTTTGCCTCGAAACGCTAATAGATTTCAACCAAGATTCTGTCTTCTTTTGGCAAAAGACGTGTGGCGTGAGGGAGCTGAGCCGGTGTCTGGATTCACTGAGGAGGTGCTCTGCTTTGCCTGCTCAGGGCTTCTGCTCCCACCTACACTAGAGCTCCCTTTTGGTGGATGCAAGTAAAACTTCTGACTCTCAGGCTGTGCTCTTGGTGCTGCCCAGCTCTAAGGCTCAGGTGAAGATTTGCCTCTGCAAATAATCTTTTTTTTTTCTGATAAAAGAAGGCTGTGGAAAATCTCCCGTGGTAAGCATATTAACAGGAATGATACGGTGGGATTTTGGCCAAAAGCAGTTAAAGCTGGCTGTAACCAAAAGACGGTGATCTCAGGCTGTGTCCCGTTGGAAGGGGATCACTCAGCCCCTGCAGGGACCTTCATTGCCTTCAGAGGGACCTGACCCCACCGCTACCGGTCGCTTTCTGGAAGCTGCAGTTTCCTACATTAGTGCAGACCTCTGCCAAAGCTTATAGGGAGGCGAGGGGGGAGGCAGAGAAGAAATCCGTTTCCATCTGCTATGCTGATGTCTTTCACCTCTGCTATAGTAATTTTTCTCATCTCTGAGAGGGCTTGGAAGGTGCCAGATGAGTAATAGTCAGGGCCTTGTGCTGTGCAAGGAGAGAGCTCTGTGGCTCGGACATGACCTCAAAGAGCATCCTCTCGCACTCACCTCTGTGCTCACAAGGGTGGGCTGTGTGATTTAAGATTAAAATTTAAATCAGTAACGACAGTGATGATAGCATGTTCTTCTCATTGAGAGTGGAGGTTTTCTCAAACATTATGTGATGTCTAGATATAAAATCAGATATTAGTAGAATAGGAGCTTCAGGATACGTTCACCCAAGACTGACCAGAATGTCCTTGGGGTATCCTGGTGGGCAGGGTCAGTGCTGGCACGCAGTAAAGCCCAGACCTGGAAGCTGCTGCCAGCCATGAGGAAGGGTGTCCTGGTGCCTCCCCATCCCAGGAAAGGGGACACCCTGCACTGGTCTCCCTAAGAGCACCGGCAATACCTGTGCTCCAAGGTGGGCATGTTTTAAAAGCAGATTAATTGAATGAGTGCTAGCATATGTGATAACAGCCAAGCATAGCAGCTCTCTGCTGATCTGCACTCTTAAGTGGGACCTTTGCCATTGCAGGGTGTCTCAGAGAAGACACTCGGGCTCCTCTGTGTGGAGTGTTTGCAGTGCTAAACCTCTTTCCTGGGGAAGAGGGAGCTTTCTCTGTGAATCTGGAGAGCTGGCGATGTGCTGGTGAACCTCTTGCATCTTTGAGGACACTCAGGTACAGTGTTTGATCATTTGGGGGTGAAACCTGTCTGCTGTCGTGGAAGATTCACTCATTTGCTGAGCCTCCTCATTTATTTTTTTTTGCCTGGTGATAGGATGACTGAGTTCTGTAGGCAGATTTCTCCCTCCTTGTTCCCACAGCACACTTTCCCTGCAGGTTGGGTGGTTGTGGGGTGAAACCCAGGGCGGTGCGGGGCAGAGAACAGGATGGATAGAAACACTGCCTGGTGGGTAGCACAGCAAGGGTGCGCGCCTGGGCTGTCCCTGCACTCCTGCGGCGCGCAGGAGCATCACCAAGAGCCAGTGGAGGAGGAAAATGTGGTTTCTGGCGCGGGACTGTGCTCTGGGAAGGAGGAAAGGAGCTCAGCCTGCGAAGCACGGCTGCTCCCTGCTGTTGCGCGGGGTGACAGTGCCGTGCCAAACCAAGCTTCCCTCGCTGCCAGTACTTAAACACTTTTGAAGCACCTGCTGAAAAATACTTGAGGAACAGGAATATAGAGGGGAGAAAAAAAAAAAAAAAGAGATTCACAGCTGCTTTGTTTTCAACTAGCAAAATCCTTAGTGTGTTCATCAGGTAAGTGGCGCTGGTGGACACAAACAGGGTGGCAGAGCACAAGGTGCGTCCCCTCCAGCTCTTTGGAGAAGCAGAGGACCGTCGCTGTGCCCTGCCGTCAAAGTAAGTCCTACGGGGAATCCCAGTATGCGGGGGTGGAGGTGTTGCCCCTTGCTTCAGGGCCAGCACCTGGCCTGTACATGTATTTTGTGTTCCTGTCTGGTCTTCCAGTGCCCAAGGTTACTGGTGCTGATGGGAGAGTTCCTCCACCTCTGAGAGGAAGCCAGGTGTAGGCAGCTCCAATGATGAACCCAGTACGAGCAGCTCCAGTAAGCAGAGCACCTGCTGCCCTTCGAGTGGGAAACTATAAAAACATCCCACAATTGCGTTTTCACTGGAATTGAAATCAAATGAAGCAAAGAAAACCCATTCCTTATTTATGTTGTGCATGGGTGGGTTTTCTTGTTTCTAAAGGTGATTGCTCTCTTTGATCGCTGGGGCTGCGCAGTTGCCGCAGGCTCCTCTGGGTTCAGCTGGTTTGAGACTGGTTTCTCTCAGCTGGCATCTGAAGTGTTTCAGTGCTGAAGCTTTAATGCCTCCTGCCTTTGGGAATGTGTTTGTCTTGCACCCCCGGTTCAGTCTCAGTTTGTTCTGGGTAAGCACTGCGGCCACATTAATAATTAATAATTGTCTAGATAAACGCTTGCGGACCACTTTCCCTTCTTCCCAGTGGAAGGGAATTGCTGGCAAACAGTGATGTCTTCCCCCGTTTTCCTCTGCCCAAGCTGTGCGAAACTATTACCTCCATGTTAGAAACTGATGGATTAATTAATGAAATTAATATGTAAAACATCAAATGCCTTACTATGTTTTTTTTTTCCTTTTCCATAACACTGGAGAGACTAAGAGGGCAGATGGCAAGCATGGCTTTATCCTGGCTTTTCCTGGCACTGGGTACTGGTCCCCTGGCTGGTGTGCCGGTGCCAGCTGGAGAACAGGGGATGGGCTGCAGCCCTCAGAGAACCTGGCCTCTCATGGGCTTTGCTGCTTCACCGTGCCTCTCCTTTTCTGTCTGCAAAGGGTGCTCAGGCAGGGTGGGACCAGAAGGGGAATTGTGAGTCTGGAAACTGGTCAGATTTGGAGTCTGAGGTGAAAGAGCTGCTAAACCTCCCTTAAACCTCAGGAGCTCTGCATCACTGCACTCATGGTAGTTTTACACTGACGTAACTCAACCTAGGGCAGGGGCCTGCAGGGAAAAGCAGAGTACTGAGCCCATGTACAAATCTACAATGCTGGTCAATAGTTTGGAGGCAGGAGTTCAGATTAATCCGTCAAGGAGATGACAGAAGAGTAGCCTGTCGGTGAATTAAGGGAAAAAAAAAAACATACTGTAGTATAGTGACATAAAAGCTGGAGTCGATTATATTTGCATTCTGACGGTTCGTGTAAGAGGACTCTGCCAAGCTTGTCAAAGACTCTAAATAATGACTTTCTAACCTCTGTGCTCAAAAAATTGATTTATCTATTTCTAGTGAGCATTTTTAAGGTTTCCTGTGCTCACTACAGCTATTCTGAAACCCTGTAGCAGAATGGCTGTCTCCTGAAAGTTTCATGGATGCAATGGGGGAATCGCTGCCTGTGCGTGGCTTTCAGTGAGCCGGTTATTTCTAACGAGGGACTTGGGACACAGACCACGTTTAATGAGATGGTTTACCCCAGCAGGTATGTACTTGGCATTTTTACACCAGTGCACACTGCTGAAACACAGGAATGAGCATAGAGATCTCTTGCTTCTCCAGGACATCCAAGGGCTCAGGGTGAACGTGATGCTGGCTATCGAGTATTTGTACTAGAAGAAATCCCAGACTACAGTTTTTGGTAGCCCATGAATTGATTGCATTGCTGAAGTTGTCTTTGAGAGTCTCGTCCATGCACATAATTTCTGCTGGATAGAATGGTTTTGAAGCAGTAATGTAGTAGATGCCACTGAGCTTTTCAAACCAGCCATAGGGCTTTGGATGGAGGATGCAGCCAGCTTTCCTAGCTGCCCAGCTTCATGTCCCACAGTGTTTCCCCGGCTCCTGGGACCTCCTAGGGCACCAGGCTGTGCGAAATAAGACACAGTTGTTGGATTTACTTTTCTGCTTCTCGCAGCTTGCTCAGCCTGGTTGCCAGCTGTGTCCCAGCTCTGTTTCACTTCTGTCATTTTTGTAAACTTCTGAGTTGATGCCCTGGTTTTGGCTGGGATGGAGTTAATTTTCCTCTTAGTGGCTGATATGTTTTGGATTTCATATGTGAAGAATGTTGATAAACACACTGATGTTATGAGTTGTTGCTAAAAAGACCAAGGTCACTGTCTGTCTTCCCAGGTCTCACTAATATGCTGCTGCAGGAAGCTGGGAGGGATACAGAATAATTGGCCTAAACTGGCCAAAGAGAGTATTCCATCCCATAAATGTCATGTTCAGTACTTAAGTGGGGGAGTGAGCTGGTGAGCTGGCTCTTTTTTTTCTCTTGCTCTTCAGAATTGTTCTGGGATCATTTACAGGTTTTTTTTTGTTCCATGATTGCTGCTCGGGATGGGCTGTATCAGTCATTGGGTTGTCGAGTGGTGAGAAATCGTGCATCACTCATTGGTTTTGTTTCTTTGCTTGTTCTGTGGGTTTTTAAAAATTATTATTATTATTATTTTCTAATAGTATTATCATTATTATGTATATCTATACTATTATATTTTCTTTTGCTATCCTACTAACTGCCTTTATCTCAGCCTACAAGTTTTCTTTTTTTTTTTCCCCGATTCTCTCCCCCATCCCCTGGGGAGGGTGATTGAGCAGCTACATGGTACGCAATTGCTGACTGTGCCTAAACCACGACAGTTGACCTGAGTGGAGAGCTTACAGCTTCCCTGCTGCGGCTTGTAGCGCGGATGAGATCCTATGTACTCAACTGAAGCTACGTACTCAGCGATAGGGGAAATAAGAGTCTCAAGAGCGTGTTAATTAAACTAAGGCGATTGTCAAGCACCCTTGCCTGATCTCCCGCTACGATTTTACTCCCGTATGTGGTGCAGATAACCTTAGTTACAGGGAGCTATTCACAGCAGGAGCTGAAAGTATAACGGCTTACGGAGTATTGTCTGTAATTTGGGATCGTCTAAAAGCACAAATGTCTGCTGTTCAAGTCTTGAAATATTTAGCTTGCATGTGAAGCTAATTTTCAGGTTTATTTTCCTCCCTTTTGGAGAGGAAGAGCCTCTCCTGCAGGCGTTACCTGCTCCAGCCCTGGCTGCTGTGGCTGGCTTCCAACCGGCAGCACCTCCAAACCAGTTTTTGTAGCTTCAAAAGATGGAAAAACTGGAGCCTCATGAGAGCCAGCCTCCCACCTGCGCTTGAGGGATGGGTCCGTGGTGGCGCGGGAGCAGCCACTGTTCACGGCGAAGGGTGACCAGAGAGGACTGAGCTCACCATCAGGGGAACAGAAGGTGTTTGTAATGAGGTGAAGGGCTGGGAAGGGTTAACTCAGACATCTCCACTGATTTGATTTAATTCTGCCCAAAGTCCCGGAGCAATAATAAGCTTAAGTTAAATGTTTACATCTGCAAATGTGGCTTATAGAGTGATTTTTATCTAATTCCCTCTTATCATTCAGGGGCTGGCTGCATGAGCTGAGACAAAGCCAGGTCTCACAGCGCTGGCGGAGCTCGTGCCCAGCCTGGGGTGGGCTCCCGGGGCACCGGCGCCGAGTGCAGGGCTGTGTTGGGTGGTGGACGCTCGCTCTGTGCTGGGGGAGAGCGGGTGGCCTGGTCCCTGACAGAGGGGTGACCGTGCCCGTGGGTCCCCTCCCATGAGAGACATCGCTGTGCCATGAGCAGGCAGTGCTGGTGCTGGACCCCTGGCTAAATGCAGATGCTGTTTGCAAGGAAACAGAACCTTGTGCACCAGCATTTCCAGCTGCCTGGGAGTGCTGACCTGACGGTGTTTGGTCCCAAACATTGCATTGCGTGGTTTAGCACTATTAAAAGCAAATATCCCTTATCTTGGGAATAGATTAATAGCTCGTGATCATTTATGGATTGAATTTTCTGTGTGCAAGGGGTAAGCTCATGCCACAGGGCTGCCTTACAGTTTGTGTGTGTTAAACTCCAGCTTCTGGCTTTGCCTGGATCCTGCCAGCAGCCGGATTATATATGACTTTTCTTTTTAGCACCCTTTTTTGCAGGGTTCACTCTTATGCTTTCAAAGAAGAAGCACTGATCTTCCGAAATCACAGCTCCCACGCCCTCCGCTGATGGTACAGTCTCTGAATCTGCAAGTGATGCTCACCTTTCCATAGGCTTGCTGCAGATTTAAGTCCTAGGACCAATCTCATCAAGGTAGGTAAGTCTCTCCTGAGATCACCACTCTTGAGGCTGCTCTGTTTTCGTTCTTGAAAGCTGCTGGGCAGAGCCTCGTCCCCTCCCTCCACCATGAGGCCCTCAGCAGCAGGCTCCTCTCCCTTCCCCCCTGCCCAAAGGGCTGAGACCGAGCACAACCTCATCACAGGTGTGGGTCGGGAAAGCGGCGCGGGGCAGCCGAGGCTGGGGCGAAGCAGCCGCTGTGCTGCAGGCTGGGGCAGAGCATCCTCCGGTGCCCTCCTGCCCTGCGCTGCGGCCGTGGCTGCTGCATGGAGCCCTCCACGGAGCAGAGGCCGCTCTGGGGCATCTCGCTGTCAAGCAAGATCTCGCAGTCTGGGGAGCTGCTGCAAAGCCGGGAATACAATGAATTCAGAGCAGAATTCAGTCTCAGGAAACACAAACCACACATGGCTGTAGCGCTAGGTGATGTGTGGTGTGTCTCAGTGATGCACTTCAAGTCTCTTTTCCATTTTATTATAAAAACCCCGTTTTGCTGCCGCAGCGGTGGCACGGCCAGAGGTGGGTGCCAGGGGCCAGAGCTGGGGAAGGGACTGCAGTCAGCAGGAGCTTTTTTTCTGAATTTTGGTTAAATTTACCTCTGTTTTAGCAATGGCCACAAGATGGCACAGGGCCTCTCATAGTAAGATGCAAATGTGCTCGCAGGAGAAGGGATTTTCAGGTTGCCTGAACCCAGGCTGAGCGAAGGCTGCTTGAAAATGAAATCCAGGTGCATGATGCCCATCACATTTGGGTTTCAAGCTGCTACTGCACATGCCAGCCAGGCAGAGGAGAGCCCGCACCCCGTCTCGCTTTGGCACCTGCGGAGCTGCCCTGGGATGGAGGCCTGCGGCGATGCTGAGGGGCTGGCGGGAGTGGGAGAAGGTGGGTTTCCAATCCATGTCTTGTTCAAGGGCTCTCCTTTGTGCACCCCAGCTCATACACAGGGATGGGTAAATTCTTTGCCAGGCTGGGCGATGCATGTGTTTGCTCTTGCAGGCTGGAGCTGTGTGATCGCCCTGCTGTCGCGGCTGATCGTCACAGCGCGAGGAGCTGAGGGGAGAGATTTGGGGGGACAGCAGGAAAGGCAGTCCACAGGGGTTTTGCAGCAGGTTCAAGGGCAGGATCACAGCCACCTGAGATGACATTTCTGTTGGTGGACTGCCCGGCAGCTCAAACTGTGGCATCAGCAGCTGGGCTGTGTGCAGGCAGCTTTGCTGTTGTACCACTGCGCATTGAGTATCAGTGTCCAGCTGGCATCCAAAACCACACTTCCTACACGTGTGTTTTGATAATGTCTGGAAAGGGGCAGGAAAGGGATCCACCCCATTCCTTGAAAAAAGAGGCTTATGTGGATACTGATTGTTATTTTGTACATGGCACTCTCTTGTCACAGCTATTCCGATCTCAGTAATTTGGATTTGGAGGCAGCTCCCCGGTTCTCTGCATTGGGAAGGTTGAGGTGCTCTCCTGCCTTGCCGTTCCATGCCCACAGAACAC
This sequence comes from Ardeotis arabs, assembly GCA_011801015.1. NCBI lineage: Eukaryota > Metazoa > Chordata > Aves > Otidiformes > Otididae > Ardeotis > Ardeotis arabs. The sequence continues at coordinate 37,277 of JAAGAY010141789.1, read as the reverse complement.
TGGTATGGTTCAACCAACCAGACACAGGTTATGGTCAGCTATCTGCTGGGAGGCCATCACCCTAGCTGTGCCTTGTCCTGAATGCCTGCAGTCCATAATTCCATTTACTGCACAGGATTTCTTGCCCTTGACCCCTTGGGTTTGACCAAAGGAGATAACAAAGACATGTTTTTGCTGTCAGATCAGCCCAAGTTCCTCCAAAAGCCACTCCTCTAACTGCTCATGGTTGAACATTTGATAGGTGTGAAGGGTGGTTTGATATTATCTGTCTTTTTGCTATCACAGTCCCTGATGGTATCTGACCTTTACTTCCCGAAATAAAGTCTGTTAGCTAATGAGTGTCCTAATGACTGTGTGAGTAATTGCCCCGTGAACAGAAATACTTCCCCATTACGACGAGACCTCCACCGGGTGCAAGTCCCAGTGCTGCCCCTTTTCTGTGCCTGTTGCTGGTTTGGTGGTTGTTGGCTGAATAGCCCCAATGCTACGTGAAATCTATGTGGCTTTCAGTAACGTCTCCGGTTTCAGAATGGTCCAGAAGAGGAATGAGAGAGTAACACCCTCTAGCACCCTCTGCGTGGTTATACTGAGGTTAGAGAAACCTGCTGTGCCTCAGCCCTGAGGGCAATTAGACACCAAAAAGACAAAGGCAAAATAAATTCTTCATTGCTTGAGATCCTAAAGCCAGTATCGTCTATGGGAAAGGGGAGCTAGTACAGAAACAGGGTGTTCCCCCTGCAGAAACCTCAACAGGAGACCAGGGAAGGGCTTTGACCAGTTGGAGTCACTGACCTCTTTCCTTGCCCCGTGGCCCAGGCTGGTGGGGACCCGTTGGGTGAAGCTCCCCCAGCACAGCTCGAAGGCTACAGCAGAGCTGTGGCATCAAAGGGATCCCTAGGATGCATGGCTGTAAAAAATGTATCCTGTAAAATTGGTCAGTGACACATAGGGTTCACAAGTGTCATTGTCTCAGATGTTAAAAGGGTTAAATCTTACTTTCTCCTGTTTTTTTCCTTGTGGTTTTTTTTTTCTTTTTATGTGTCTGTTTTTTCTGTACGGGAGTAGAAAAATCACAGTCCCCAAAATATTTCTGGTCCACCATCAGCCTTCACAGCAAGAGGTCTGTGAAGTGCTACTGGGTTGGTGCGGGTGGCTGCTCCCTCCCAGGTACGGGCTGAACCCTTCCCTGGGGCTGCTGGAGCTGTACGGCCCCAAATGTCAAGAGGAAACACTTATAACAGGTTTACAGCTCTGACATCTTGTACTGAAGTAGAAAACTGCTTTTAAAAAAATCAATGTAATTCATGGAGAATGATTTCCTTTACCTGCAAGTTTTTAAACCTAAGGGTCTAGCGTGCAAAATAAAACCTACCACAGGTGACTTTGTTGTGTGCCTTCTGGTAATACCAGCAGAAGAGATCGATTTCTCCTTGAGCTTTTACTTCAGGGAGGAGAGGAGAACTACTAGGCGAGAGATTTCATCTTTGTGCGAGCGACATGGTGCTCAAGGCCATGGCGTGCAGTGACCGCACATCTTAGTTGAAGTGCCAAAAAGATACAGTGAAAGGAATAAGGAGAGACTGGTGACATTTCCTGGAGCTCTCAGGACTTACCTTCTGCCGGGCAGCACATTACCAAGTACCTGTTTCTGTCGCAGGTGAGCGTTGGGTGCCCTTGCGGTCCCCTCAGTTCCTCCTGACCTCAAAGGAGGGCTTTAATTCTCCAAAACCACCAACACTGTGATAAATGAGTATTTTAGAACATTGGAAGTATTTTAAACCATTAAAACTAGGGAGCAGCAAGGGGGGGGGAACCTAAATAAGAGGCTGTTGAGGCTATTGCAACAGCAAAACTTGGGTAACTCTAGAAGTCACTTAGGCTAACACCAAGTAAAACCCTGCCCTGAATAGGCAGAAGATGGCATTGAACCCCATTGAACCCCACCCAGGAGGGTGGGGTTTTTAATTTATCTGCAGGCTTGGAGTCTGTATCACCAGCCTCTCAAAAATGCATGGTGGTCAGATCTCTGCACGAGGGAGCTGTGGGGAAATTTGCTGCTTTCCTGAGTGGGAAGCCATGGTGAAAGGCTGTGGCACAGCTGAAACGCCATGGAGCAAAGCAGGCAAAGCCCCAGACACCAAAGGAACTTTATAGTTAAATGGGATTGGGCACAACTTTACGGTTTCTTGGTTTTCCTTTCCTCGTGCGCTCCCCTGACCACGTTTTCCTTGCTTTGTATCCATGCAAGGTGGAGCTATGGCTGTCTCCCAGAGCATGTGCTCGTCAGCCAGGTTCATTTTCTCTGCTCTTGTGTTTTATTCTCTGAGTGTGATATGTCAGCATAGCTCCAGAAAAAGGAAAGGCTGACATGTGTAGGTAAGCTTATATGCTTCCCTGTCCTGAAAAGCAAAGCCAACACGAACAACTTAATCGTTGAATCTAAAAGGCAGTCCTGCAAAGGTTGCCAGTCAATCCAATCACTGACACATTGCATTTTCTATAAATGCACAGACAGATCTATAGCTCATCCCACCCAGCGGGCTCAGGGTAGCATCGTTTGCTTTAAATCTCATTATTCCAATTGCACAGTTTAATTATATTGAATGCAGGAAGGGAAAAAATCCATTTGTCATCATTAGCTGGTGTGCCCTGTGGCCCCAGAGCTTTGGAGCGGTGTGATGTTATTGATGGCTCTGGTGTATCTCCGGTCACAAACAGGTATTTAGCCACAGAGTCCTTAGGGAGACACTGGTCTTCATTGTCTTTGGGGAACCAGGTGGAGATCACCCTCCACTGACTCCTCCACACCCCGGTGATGGGGTGGCTGCTGGTGCTGCGGGGACCCTTCACCCGGTGATCTTGGCTGGGCTTCCACCTCCCGTCCAGTGCAGCCCCTCGAGGACACCAGCCCAAGCGTATCAGCTCCTTGTGCAGGCAGCGCCCTGCGTGATGCTGCGATGCAGCGCTTTATCAGCCATCACTGCCGTATCGCTAACAAGGCTGCCATCTCGTAGTATGCTTTTTGATATGGTTCTGTGATTTTTTTTCCTTATCTGCTGCCTTCCTGCTCACCGCTCCAGCAGAAACATGGGTGGTTTTCTGGTACACAGTAGTGAAGAATTGTAATCTCTCCTTAACCTCCCTCTCTAGAGTCAGTTAGCTCGTCGGCCGTCTGAAAATATCTAATCACAGGGTGAAGGAGCTATTCCTAATTTTTCATTTATTAAACTGTGTTCCTAAATTTGTTTTTCTGTTTCAGGAAATGGAAACAGATCAGCTGAAACAGCAGCTTTTTGGCACAGATGCATTATGCACCACCACAGGTGATGCCCACCGCCAGGTATTATGCGCACCTTTCGTGAATGATGCGAGATGATCTGAATCTCATTTGTCACCTTCTATCTTAAATGATAGGATAATATTCTTTCTGAAAAATGCATGTTTATGGAAAATTCTCTCCCCCAGTACCTCTGTGAACCCTCTGACTTTCCTGTCTCTGGCCTCCAGCAGCAGAATTCTCACAGTTTAATGATGCATTGGGTGTATTGGGTCTGTACGCAGGGTATGGTCATTTGTCCGTAAAGGCAGGGTCACTTCAGGACACGGGACCCTGAGCGACGACTTAGAAAATAAGAAAATGACCCAGTATCATAGGCTTTTGACTTTTCATTCTGTGCTGTTTCTATCTATCTGTTCCATTTTGTGGTCTTGAGTAGTGCTGTGCTGGAGCCACCAGTCACCTCAGCACCCAGAGCAGCTGATGGTGTGCTGATTAGCTGGGACGAGGCCAGCGGCGGATGTGGGGCCGTGCCCCCCGCTAGCCGGTGTGGGGCCGGATCCAGGGGCAAGGGCTGAGTAAGGCTTTCTTCTCTGTCCTGTAGAAAATGCCACCCCATGGGGTGATGGAGGATGAAGAGCAAGGAATCCAGAGGGCAGTGGGCATTAAGGACACTTTTATTTCAGGAAATCAGTCTATATCCATTTCAACCTAGTCCAAAAAATTCTTTGGACTTGGGCAAAGTCCAAAAAAATATAAGCAAAAGTCTCTAACGCTCACATGTGCTACATTGCAGGAGCGATTGCTCCTCCTAGTCTTGAAAGTGCCTCTGTCCAAATGTAGACATGGGGAGGATGACTACAGGCAAATTACAGACCAGTTGGTGAAGGCAGAGGATGAACTGGTTTGATCTCCTGGAAGCAGGACAAGGTCAGGCGCGTATCTGTTGCAATTACTAGAGCTACCTCTGCTCTCTTCTGTTGCTTACCATTAGCAAAACCCAATTTATTTAATATTTAGTGTATGTGTCTTGTGGTTGACAGAAAGAGATAAAAAGATCTGCTGGAGCTCTTGAAACATCAGGTGTCTCCACGCAAGCGCAAGGTGCTCAGAAACAAAATGGTTCTTATCATCACATAAGAGCAAAAGGTTTTCTTTTCAGCTCAAGAAATCAGTGATATGAGTCTATAGCATCAACATTAACGAGGCTGAATAGGCTGGTGTGCAGCCTGAGGAGCACTGATGGTCTGTTCTAGCAGGTGTGCAGGTCATAAGCAATATTCACGCAAAACAGAGGTAGGATGTGTTTCTACAGCATTGTACACCTGGGGTATTGCTGCTGCCAGCCCGTTAACAAAGCATGCCTGGCTTTACAAACAATGCCATCCTTACACCATCTTTGTCTTCCTCCTCTTTGGACATGTGAAAGTAAATTGTAAATAAATAAAGCTTTGAATTTTGAATGTTAATAAAGGTGAAGCCCTTCCACACCCCAAGGATTGCACAACAAAGTGACCTTTCAAATTGATAATGTGGGAAAGAGATGTTCATGTTTGAGGGGTGGGAAGGGAAAAGAAAAACACCCAAGTTTGAGTGGTTTTTGCCTTCCTGACATGGAAAGGTGGTACCTTCAAAGGTCACTCAGGCTCTCTGATGAAAGGTTGCAGCATCCCATGTAGGCGTTGCCCCGGTTTCACACCACAACCGAAACCACACCATCTAGTCCTGCTTAGTGTACTATATTTTAGCAAAGCACAGGCAGATGTAATCTGCGTTGGTTTAGCATCCTCCAAGCACTCAGATTTGGTAGGACACTGGTGAAAAAAGCCAGGAAAATATACAGGTCCTCGGGAGGACGCGGAATGCACAGCCTTCTGTCTTCCTTGGAGGAACGAACCCCTGTGTCCAGGCTAGACACCCTGCTTGCAGGCAGGTGCCACTGGCCTTACTGGCAGGGACCTACCTTCTCCTGGTGCTATTTGGCTGCCACCATCCAAGAGGTCCTCTCCTGCCATCTCCTTGTGTCCCCTGGCCACTTCCAGCTTTTGCGCAGGGTGGAGCACATCAGTCCTGACCCTACAGCCAACCTGTTTCCATCTCTGTCCCACACCCATGGTCTTCTTCCTCAGCCACCTCACCCTCCTGGCCTACATACCTCTTTGGGGCTCTTTCCTAGGCCACTACCTCCAAATTAGCTGCTTCTCCAAATCAGACCTGCTGGTGGACAACAGAGCTTGGATGGGCCCTGCTGACATAGCTTGTTCAATGTCATCAGACTTAGGCTATGGACAGCATTTCTTCCACAGGCTGCCCCAAACCTCTGTTCAGACCCCTCCGGGAGACCTCTGTATCTTACAGTCAGCAGGACGGTGCCCACCATGTGGGCCACACCATCCTCCAGGAGCTCCCTGGCCCCCACCATGCAGTCAGCCCACCGCAGCTGGTGTAGGTGGGTAACAGGCCAACTCTTACCCCTGCATGGCTCATCACAGAGCTCACACGTCATGGCAAGCGTGGGCACCACCAGCGTGGGGACACCCAAGGCTGAGGGCTTCACTTTCCCCACCAACACAGGGAGGAGGAGAAACCGAAGCTCTTGTGCCCACCGTGCCATGGAGGGGACCTCTTTGGGAGTGACAGATGGTGGGCACGGCTGCCTCAGCAAACACAGCAGTGTCAGTATGCACGGGGGCAGCTTCCTCCCTGCGACCTGGTTTCGCTTGTCTGATACCCACTGAGACAGCAGGACACGTCTGCAGAAGTGTGTATGTGACAACCCAGTGTTTCCTGTGCCCCATTAGACGCTTCTCAACGCAATAATTTGCTGTGCTGCCAGCCTGGACCAGTGCCCCAGGAAGGCTTATGGGGCACGCTTGAGAGTCTTGAGACGTAAGTGCCCTTACACAAAGGCACTTGTGTCCGTTTAACTGACAGGTAGGACTCGAAAGTGAGCTGAGCTGTGACGAAGAGGAGGAGGAAGGATGGGATGAGACACACCAGGGCAACAGCACTGCACATGTATGCTGTGGGCAAACCTGCTCTGAAACATCTTCACGTCTGCCTGGTGTGTTGCACATGGGAGCTCTTCCCCAGCATGGCAAAGGCGACACCCAGCCCCTTCAACCACTCTGTGATCCAGAGGATCCAGAGGAGGCCACAAAGATGATGAGAGGGCTGGAGCACCTCTCCTGTGAGGACAGACTGAGAGAGTTGGGGCTGTTCAGCCTGGAGAAAAGGAGGCTCCAGGGAGACCTGATAGCGGTCTTCCAGTGCCTAAAGGGGGCCTACAGGAAAGATGGGGAGAAACTCTTCAGCAGGGCCTGTTGTGACAGGATGAGGGGTAATGGTTTCAAAATAGAGGGAGGCAGATTCAGATTAGATATTAGGAAAATTTTTTTTACACTGAGGGTGGTGGAACACTGGCACAGGTTGCCCAGAGAGGTGGTGGATGCCCCATCACTGGAAACGTTCAAGGCCAGGTTGGACAGGGCTCTGAGCAACCTGATCTGGTTGGAGATGTCCCTTCTCCTTGCAGGGGGGTTGGACTAGATGGCCTTTGAAGGCCTCTTCCAACCCAAACTGTTCCAGGATGCCACCGGTGTGTCCCCCTGCCTGGCACCCTGCCCCTGCGGGCCACCAGGGAGCTCACGCAGGCAGCCTTTCCCATCCCGTTGCCCCATGGTTGCACAACTCCAATGGGACGTGGAACAGCCGCTCCGTGTGGGCACAGGGGCTCTACAGGCTCAGCAGCCTGGTTCTGCTGGGGTGGGGGGACAGCTCACCTGCACGGCCACGGCGGGGGATCAGCCTCTCCCCACGGTGGGTGCCTGGCCTCGTCATGGTGGGGCCCTGGGTGTGACACCCCCGGCAGGGGCCCTCTGGAAGGCACAGTCTGGCTCCCAGGGCTGACAGCTGTGTTTCTGCAGAGCTGACACTCGTGTGACTCATCTCGATGCTATCTCACGCTCTGTGGACACAAATGCTCATCAACAAGTCTTCCCCTGGAAGGAGACGCACCATGCTTTGATGGTTTCTACTGCATCCTTTCCATCATGCCGCACCAGCAGACGCTGAAGCATGCTGCCGCCCCAAAGCAGCACCCCTCACAGAGCCCCAGGGAGGTGTCTGATCCCTTCCCCACTGGCCTGTGGCTTTTGGCCAGCATTTAGCATTTCACTTAGTGTTTCAGGGGTCAAAACCTTGCCTACCCATGTGGAAGGTGGGTGTCCCTGCCCTTCTGCTTCCTCTCCATCAGTGCCTCCACTTAGCAGCTTTCAGGGGCAAGCACTGAATGCAGCATTACTGCTCCCATCCCAGGCGCTATGCCCAGGTTTTTTGGACAGCAGCACATAAAGTTGGAGCTGGCATCTTCCATAGGAAAGCTTCGCCTGCTCCTTTTATTTTCCCTGGGCTGACAAGAACGTCATGGGGTTCAACAGGGGGAAGTGCCAAGTCCTGCACCTGGGGAGGAACAGCCAGGCATGAATGCAGACTGGGGCTGACCAGCTGGGAAGCAGCATTGTGGAGAAGGACCTGGGATGCTGGCAGATACCAAGCTGACAATGTGCCAACAGTGTGCCATGGCAGCAAAGGCAGTCAACAGCATTGCCAGCAGGTCAAGGGAGGTGATCCTTCCCCTCTGCCTAGCTCTGGTGAGACACATCTGGAGTGCTGTGTCCAATGCTGGCTCCACAGTATGACACAGACATGGACTTGGGGGAGCAGGTGCAAGGAAGGGCTACCAAGATGATTAAGGGACAGGAGCATCTCTAAGGGGAGAGATTGAGAGAGCTGGGATTGTTCAGCCTGGAGAAAGCTTGGGGAGATCATGTCATGTGTATACACACTCAATGGGAAGCAGTAAAGATAATGGAGCAGTGACACTGAGAGGACAAGCGGCAATGGGCACAAACTGAAATACAGGAAAGTCCATTTAAAGTCAGAAAAAATGTTTACTCTTAACAGTAATCAAACACTGCAACAGGTTGTCCAGAGAATTTGTGGAGGTTGCCTTAGAGATATTCAAAATCAGACTGGGCATGGCCCTGGGCAACCTGCTCTGAGCAAGGGATTGGAGGACACCTCAAGAGGTCCCTTCCAACCTCAGCCACCCTGTGAACAAGGCCGTCATTCTGGGCTCTCCATCAAAAGTAACTCACAGCATCAGCCTCTGTTTGGGAAACACAGCTGCAGCTCCCACAGGCAACAGCTCCCACAGCCTTTCCCTTGTGGCTCTCTTCATGCATGTCTTTCCCGGCCTTGAACACTGCAGTGACGCTCCAGTCCCTCATTCGTGCTGCAGTCCAAAGAGCCACTGCACTGCTTCGTACCAGCACATTTCCCTGCCTTCTTCTGCCACAGCACCTCACAAATGCTGGATGGTATCTGAGGGTCTCACCAGGGTGTGGTTCAGAAACATTTTATGTGGGTCTTATCTCATGCACTGATGGTTTGTCCTACATGACACACAAACCTGGGGGCTTCGTGCGCCTGATTGCCTCCTGAGGACTGTGATCAGCACGCACATCTCGGTGGCTGCAGGGTGTGTGAGCCCTGTGGTGGAGCAGAGCGAGCGGGTCTCATCTTCAGGATCTGTTGTCTGGTCTGCTCCCCTGCACAGCCTTGCTGGACAGTTGTGCTGCAGCACTTCCTCTGCTTGATGCCACCTGGTGCCACACAAGCCAAGGACACCTGGGCCACATCGTCATCCTGCCACCCTCTGCTCACTGCACCAGTGCCTGCACGCTCTCACCTCTGAGCTCAAGCCAGCTGGCTTCTCTTCTCTCGCAGCTCCTGTGGTTTAATAGCCAATGGAGTACCCATGGTGCTGGTTTATGAGCATCCAACCACCATTAGCATCACAGCCACAAAGAAGTGCTGCAGCTGGTCGGGTACTAAGGGTGGGTGGGCAGTGGGAAGGAACCTGCTACTAGCTGTATTGCAGGCTGATTAGCGACACCAATTAAATAGCCCATCACCGAGGCCTTTGGTGCTTACAGCTCTCTCCCCTCCAGTTCTGCCCATGCAAGGTCTGACAAGCAAGGCACTTTGCCACCCATGTGAGATGCCAAGGCCTTGGATCAGCTGCCAGCCTGAAGCTCTTGGGTGCTTTGGCTGGACCTGTGCTCAAAGGAGTGCAGGCTGGAGCCCTGCCGCTGGCCCTGTCATGGCCAGATCCGGCTCCATCCCTGCCCCAGGCACCAAACCTGTCCCAAGGGGCCATTTGGATGCAGCAGTCTCCATCCGAGGAGGGATGTGGAAACTTTCTCCTGCCTAGAGAAAGCCTACGCTACATGCTGAGCTGCTCCCTGTGCCCACCTCCCCACCCAGAGCTGTGCAAGCACTGGAGGCTCCTGTACCTCCAGCTCCATGGGGTGATCTAACACCAGAAATCACATCTTCCCGGCCTTGCTTAGCTTAGGTTTCAGCACAGCATTTCAAATCCACAGTTGCTGAGTACTGCTGCTACCCGGTGAACATATCGGTTTAGAAAGTGCTGATTGATGAGGTGCTAGATGTGACAGGAAAGTGTTGCCACCATGTATTTGGTCAGCAGATTTACACTCTAGACCAAATTGCCATGAAATCTTCTCCTACACAGGAGGAGGAGGTGCTACAGAAACCCTCAAGTACCCGTGAGCTGATGGTGCCAAGCACCTGCGCTGCGCACTCAGCCCGTCCCTGTCCCCCAGCCCCACCGGCTGGCTCCGCTTCTCCGGGCCGGGATGCATGACCGCATGGCCCCTGCCTGCCCTGCCTCCAGTGGGACCTGCTGCTGATCTCGTGGCATTAAACCTGCAGGTAACATCCCTTTGTTTCATTCTCTCTTGCTCGCTGTGAACTGCTGCTCGGGATCCTGCTGTGGCTGGGAGGAGGGAGAGGAGGCTCAGGATCTGCAGGGCAGGGCAGTCCCTGCGATAAGGGGGTTGTGATCTCTGAGCCTTTCGCTTTCTGTTCTTACTCCAAGGTATTTTCCAGGTACTTTACCTTTGCAGCATATTACTTCCTAACGGCAGCTGGGAACTGGAAGCTAAATTCATCCCAACACGGGAAATGAGTGATTCCAAAAGATTTCTTTTTTTTGTCTGAGTGAACCCTTGCATCTCCTCCCAGGGTCTTTCAGAGCAGTTCTGTGGTTAGGGTGACTACATCACTCTTTTCAAGGGATGCAGTGACAGATAAGCCTGAAAGAACACAAGTTTCTAAAAACAAAGAAAGAAATCCTTCTTCCTCTCCCTCTGCTCAGCTCCAGGTCCCTTCCCTCACCCACCCCAGCAGCCCCCTTGGCTCCCGCAGTGTCCTTAGTCATTTCACCCACCGCTTTCACCCTTCGCTCCTCTGATACCTGCTCACTTCTGAGTTCCCCCCACAGGGTGGGAAGAGGATTTTACACACAGGACTCCCCCTCCAGTGCAGCTGCTCCCCCACGGGCATCCCCCTGGGAAATACACTGGGTGTTTGTCACCATGGTGCCTTCAGCCTCTGCCCCCCTTCTCTTCCTCCAAGCTCACTGTTAAGGGTCTGGAAGGAGCCTGCTGCTTCTTGAGCTGCTGGAGGGAATGAGCCCAGCCCTGGCCTTCCTCCCCAGCTGGTCACCAGCTGCCATAGTAGGGGACAGCTGCTGATCAGCTCTCCCTGGTCTACAGTGGAGGGAAAGCAGAACACACGCCACAGTACTGGTGACCTTGTCCATCAAGCCCCAGCCTGTTCCTGGTCCTCCAGTGGCAGCAAGATGCTGTTTTACAGCCGTCTCCATCCCTTTCTCAAAGCTGAAGGTTGCTGTCTAGCCCCTCCAATGCTGCAGCCACCTCATCTACCCCCCCTTAAGCATTTCCAGCAGCCACAGGATATGCTAGCTTATCAAACTGCATCTCTGTAAAGACATTTTGTGCTCAGCCATACCCTATGTGCCCTACTGCTCGTTTCCTCCCTCCTCCCCCCAGCCTCCAGGCTGCCTCATGGCCTGGAGCACTTGCGAGCCCCGAGCTGCAGACCAGGGCCAACGAAAACAACCTGGGCATCAATGGCGTTTGCCTGGCGCCGTTAGTGAGCGTAACAATGTGGCAGCTTCAGCCCCTGATGTAAGGTGGTTGCCTGCTGCTACTTACTGGAGTTGAGAGGTTTTCCTCAGGTGACAGCTGTCAGCTTCCTCCCAGTGAGCAGCCAGCCTCTGTCAGGAAACCCAGACCTGAGCACACAAGAACCGGGAACGAGCTCTATGCCAGAGTCACGTTAGTGTCTACTAGTGCTCAGGACACTTGCACATCCCCCCCAGCAACTGGGTTATTTGCGTGTTTATTAGTTTCTTCAGAACTGAAGTCTGATTTTGCAGGCGGTGCCCTCACCAAGTGACCACAAGGTCTGCATTTCTTGCGGAGGCAAATAACCGCTTAACCAGGCACGTTCAGTCGTGGTGTCCCTGAACCCTGCATCTCTGAAAGCTGTAGGATTTCATCAGCTCCCTCACCTCTTCACTCTCCTGTTAGAGTGGCAGATAACTTATTTTAAATGAAAAGGTTAAATTCTTCCCAAAGCGCATTTAGACACAAGCAGAAATTCGGTGACTTACACACAGAATCACCAGTTCAGAGAATTGTTCCATGTGCACGTCACGTTGACCCACTTTGCACAGGACGGGGCCTGTGAAAGCTGATTTTTATCAGCCCGGGAACTCGTACTCTTGTACAGCACCCAGCAGCCAGTGTGACAGAGGCTCGGTACCTCCTGCTTACACCTCATGGATTTCCCAGGGTGGCAGGATGCCTTCCTTGAGCAGGAAGCATCTAATGCAGCCCTTATCGGCTCGTTCCTTGGTTTGCACCAGTGTTTCCTCTTTCAGGTGTGTCTTTCAGCTTCACATCTGCAGACTTGTACTCCCTCTTGGAACTAATGGGTTTAAAATCAGGGTAATCCTTCCACCCGCCTCATTCCCCTACCAAGGGAAGCATGCCGGAACTCAGACTCAGCTCTGTTTTTCTCAGCTTGGAGCAGGAGCTCCCACTTCACAAGGCAGTCCAAAGGCTCAGAAACATGCCCGGTTAGAGCCAAGTCTACCAAGTGACATCTGCTATGCCCTTGCAGCCCTTCACCACCCTGGTCTGCCTCCCAGGCCAGCAGAGCTTTTGCTAGTGGGTTGTGCTAGGCTTTAGCTTCAGTTCCTGCCATCCCTGCCTAGTTCAAAACGAAGCTAAGGGTAATTTTACCTCATTTGCACAGTCTGGTTAAGGAATTAGTGTTCACATTGTCACAAGTTATCCTTGCTATCTTTGGGGGCTCTTCTAAGTGTTATTCCACCACCCCCACCCCAACATTGCCCTATTCCATAAAGGCTGTCAGCCATTGGAAATACATGTCCTATTGGAAATGTACCCCGAGATATCTACTCATAAACTGAGTAAACATAAAGCCTTACAAAGGATGCGTCCCAGTTACTGGTTTACTGAGATGGTCATCTTTGTAGACTCAAATTCAGATTAATAACAAAGTAAATATTTACTTAAATACACTTTTTTAATAGAAGCCATACATCTATTGAGAGGTAGGAGGAAAGTCTTACTGTGTCTTTTCCCATTTCAGGTCTCAGAACGTCATACAACATCTACACATCAGGACAATGAATGTGTCCAACAACTGCAGTGTCGCAAATCTAGAACTGTATCATCATGTTCGTCTCATTGAATTTGCACTGTATATCCTCATTTTCTTTTTTGGAGCGCTATTTAATGTCCTTGCCCTCTGGGTGTTCTTCTGCAAGATAAAGAAGTGGACAGAAACCAGGGTGTATGTAATCAACTTAGTCTTTGCAGACTGCTTTGTCGTCTGCGTGTTGCCATTCATGGCTTATTTGCTCTGGAATAAGTCACCCCGAGATGAACTCTGCCAGTTTATAGAGGCAATATATCTTATCAACATGGTAGTGAGCATCTACATCATTTCATTTATCTCCATCGATCGATATGTTGCCATAAAGCACCCCTTGAAAGCCAAGACCTTCAGGTCTCCATCCAAGGCTGCCCTTCTCTGTGGGCTTCTGTGGGTCTCCGTGATAATCGGTAGCACCTTACAGCTTCGGCAGAGAGATGCTGCTTTCTGCTTCCAGAAGGATGCCACCGTGTCTGCTACTCTGAAGCTGCTTTCCATTTTCTTTGTGTTTACTCTTCCATTAGCAATCTTGACTTTTTGCTCCACTGAAGTCATCAGGAACCTTAAGAGATGTCTGAAAACAAATCCACCAGAGGAGAAATTAATCCAGAAAGCTGTTTGCATTATTTATGCAAATCTGATCGTATTTCTAATATGTTTTCTGCCAGCCTGCCTTGGTTTACTTGCTAGGTTCATAATGGAGAGAATTGGAGTTACCTGTTTCCACATCCAGGTTATGAAGAACTTCTCCTCTCTGACGAGGTGTATTGCCACGTCCAACTGCTGCCTGGATAGCATCTGCTACTACTTTGTGTCCAAGGAGTTCTATGAAGCCCTTCCACTGCCCAAACCCAGCACTGAAAAAGCAGATCAAAGCCGCTCCGTACAGACACACATTTGCTAAAGGAAGCGGGGAGGCATGAGGGGACAAAAAAAACCCAAACAAATCCAAAAAAACCCCTCCAGAACTCTGTAACATCAAGAGAATTTACAGTTTCAGTGTTACTGGGACAACTATTGCTTTTTCTTGCTAGGGACATCTTTGTTAGGTTTAGCATTACTAGTTAATTGCAATTTACACTCCATACTTCTATGAAACAAGTCAGTCATTTCACAGCCATGAGTAGAAGTGTGTATGCAATCACTGCTCATTAACACGTCTCTGTTCCAGCCACCAGCACCTACTTATTGCTCTTAGGGGAAGACAGGCGACCCACACATCTCCCTGCTTTAGTTCATTTTGCAGCTAAAGTAAATTGATCTTTATTGCCAACAAAAAGAATACATCATGTTTTACCTCACTGTGTATTTCAGGTTGTTTGCATTATTAAAATAATCCAGTTTATTTTATCATAGTCTTTTGGTGGGGGTTCAGGCAGTACCACCATATTTCTAAGCACATGGCCCCCAGGTTTACCCTCCCGGCCGCAGCTCAGGGTCGGGGTATCACCCCACAGCTGGGTCCGACTTTCCACAGCCTGTCCACACCGACACCCCTAACATTTCCACCGGTGAAATGTGTTTGTCCATGAGTTAACAGCCTAGAAAAGTCCAGGGAGATGGGGAGTGGGTCGACTCCTTACATGTTATTTAAATACTCCCTAGGACTGGGCACTATTCCTTGTAAATACTGAAAAAAATCTCAAAAACAGCCTGTGAGCTCTGCCCAGGCAATGCTCAGAGCGCTCCAGGAGACTGTGGAGGAGTCTTCCCTGCCCACTCACGCATTTTCCCGTGACCTACACTTGCCTTGAGGGAGCCCAGGCTGCTGCTCAATCTGCTGTTGTCACCTTTGAGACCACAGCTCAGGAGATGGGAATTAATGGGACAAATCCCGAGGGAGTCAGAGTCTGGCTCCTGTCAGCTGGCTCACAGAGATGGGACTGCAACTGCTGCAGCCAACAGACAGTAAAAGCCATCAGAATTACTATAAAATACCACTGGGGCATGTTCCTCAGCATATTTCTAAAGGTCCTGACAGCTGCTGTGTGCCCATGACCACACCGGTATCCCTCACCCGTTGTGGGTTGGCAGCGACTGTCGTTGCCAGCATGGGCTTTCCAGTGATGCTGATGAGCAGCGTTAGACACCCAGCTGCTTCGCAGAGGATACGCAGGCCTGTAACATCTGTCACTTTTCTTGTAAAGACACCAAAGGGTCCCCTCACCCTGGGCTCGCTGTCACGGGGTGCACGAGCACTGACGTGTCCCCTCGGAAAGGCCGTCGGTCCCCACGGTGCTGCCTGCCCTGGGGCATCGCACTGCAACCGCACCGGTGGCTGCACCGGCTGCTGGGTTCCCTGGGGACCTTTCGCTGCCAGAAGGGCAATTTGCAACCATTATGGTTTTTATTGTAGAAATTATTTGTTTTGCCACAACTGAAAACATTAAATTTTAATTGCTAGTTTGTGTGAGGTGAGGAGGGGGAGCACAGACTGGGTGGAAAAAATGATGGTGAAGCATTGAGCTGATATGAGTAGAACAACAGAGGGCACCAGCAACTCGACCGTCCCAAAAAGCAGGTGATAAATGAAACACTTGTGAGGAACAAGAGTTCATTGCTGTGTTTCAGCGCTCCCGAGCTGTCGACAGCAGGCTCCCAGTCAGCTGTGCCCTGCACGCAGCAGCACCCTGCGCCGCCACCCGCGGCCCCCACAGATCTCCTCCTCTGCCAGGACGCCCGCATCCACACTGCAACCTTTCTGAGGACTGAACCCACCCGGCGTCCCCATAAGAAGCAGGTAACGTCTTTTAATTCGTCTCACACTGGCGTGTGGCAGCGGGCTCTGCTCCATGCTTTGGGGTGTGCTCTCTCACCTATGTGAAGCGCTAGCCAGGGCTGCTGGCTGTCAGCCCTCAGCTGCACACAGATGCCTCCGTTTCCTCCTGCTTTCACAGCTGTTGTGCCTCACTGTTTTGCAGCCACACGTGTCATTCAGGGTGGGGGGTGTCTATCTCTTTATCCCTGGCTGTGTTTTCAGACCAGCGCCCCTTCCACAAGCGTGGATGCACTTGGTGCTGGGCACGTTGTGGCACGGGACCTTGGGAGCCCCCGCCGGCTCTGTGCTCACACGGGGGATTCAATGGGGCTGGGCTGCCCGCCTCAGAGGGCCCAGTTGCTCCTCAGGGCAGTGCCGTGTGTGCAGAGAATGGCTTTTTCACTGTGGGATGACTGCAGCACGCTGGCAGGGAACGGCTGCAGGGTGGGTGATATCACAGTGCAGCCAAGTACCTGCGAGGCTGAAACTCCAAGGAGCCAGGGCACCGGATGTATGTTAGCTCCTCCATAAATGCCTCCCTAAAAATGACTGCAGCCCTGTGGTTCAGTAATGCCATACCAGCTCTGGTGCCAGGGCAGGTGCCACACTTCCCTCCATTGTTGCCAGATCCATCCCGCAGTCTTGGACACTAAAACCAGTTCACTTAGTTCAATGCCACTGGACATTTTCACTACAATGTAGATGTTGATGCTTAGAAGCCGCTGACTTATAAGGCAATGTATTTGTAAGAGATTGTAGGAATCTGGGCGTTTTCCTGTCCTGCCTCACTGTAAACACTTACTTTACGAGCTGCAGACTAAGTCTGATTCATCCTCTGCAGCCTCCTTGGTGGTAGCAGATGCCCTGAAATATTTAAAGGAATACCAGGAGACAGTCTAAGTTCTTGGATTTGTGTTTTCTGCTCTAGCAACATTTGGCTTCCTGTCTCGGAAGGCTGAGCTCAGACATGCGTGCTCACCTTCCCCTCTGTCTTCGGAGGCCTGTTATCTGCTGGGGCTGGTGGCACCCGTGCTGAGCTATTCCTCCCCAGCATCCTGCAGCAAGAGGAGCAGGTTCGTGCCCGGGGGCAGCCTGCCCATGGCAGGCACTCACCCACCAGCCTGCGGCAGCGTTCCCATCACCCCCAGGAGCAAAGCCACCTGAGCTACCTTATGGCTGGAAGGGCTCAAGTGCCATAGAGGTTCACAACCCCAACCCATGGTGCGGCTTCAGTGGCAAAGCAAGGGCCTTGGAGGCCAAAGGGGTGTCCTGGTTTCGGCAGAGGCGCAGGGGGCCGCAGAGCCATGAGAGTGGGGGGGCACTGCAGCAGGGCCCAGCCCAGAGGACCTGTCACTAAGCTCAGTCTCGTGCCTGCATCCTTTTCCTGCAGAGACGGCCCAACATGGAGAACTGCACCGAAGACTACGAGCTGCAGGATGGCATCATGCTATTTCAACTGGCCGTCTACATCCCAGTGCTCTGTTTGGGGACCCCACTGAACACGATTGCCTTCTGGGTCTTCTGCTGCAAACTCAAGAAGTGGACAGAAACCAGGGTCTACATGATCAACCTCATGGTCGCGGACAGTTTCCTGCTGTTTGCCCTCCCTTTCCTGATATATTTTACCAAGTACAACCATCCCACAGACAACCTGTGTTTATTCATACGGAACATCTATTTTACAAACATACCCATGAGTATCCTCATCATCACCCTGATCGCCGTTGATCGGTACATTGCAATCAAGTTCCCTCTAAAAGCCAAGATTCTTCGATCCCCACTGAAATCAGCTTCTATCTGTGGGTTTCTGTGGATAACACTGATAATTTATTCCCACTTGCGTCTAAAATTTAGTGAAAAAAAGGAACAATTCTGCTTTCGGAAACAATCTACTCAACCTAATTATCCAACATTATTCTCCATTATCTTCTGGTATTTTATTCCCTTAGGGATTGTGATTTTTTGCTCAGTACAAGTCATCACATGTCTCAAAAAGAAGATGGCCACAAGCCCTCATGAGACAAAGTTAATCCAGAAAGCAATCCACATTGTTTCTGTGAATTTGTGTGTGTTCGTTGCATGTTTTTCACCTTTCCACATCGCAATGCTCCTGCGGTTTGCAGTGGATGTTGCTGGAGCTTGTTCTATGCTCTCAGAAGTCAGAACCTCTATTTACATCTCTGCATGCTTGGCAAATTCTAACTGCTGTTTGGATGCATTTTGCTATTACTTTGCAGCCAAGGAATTTCAAGAATTTCCTTCTCTGTTCCACACTTGTGTATTACGGAGGTCCAAGACGAACGAAAGCCAAGAGTCACAGCCACCCACAAACCAAGTCATGACATAAACAAGGTGTAATATGCTATAGGTGGTGAGAGCCACAGTGCTGCTGAAGTTTTGAGGCAGAGGGAAAGGGGCTGCCCATAGTATTTGCAATCATTGTACGCGCAGGCATACCTGCAAAAAGGGGCATCTCCCTCCAAGGGGTCTGATATTAATTTGCATTTTGTCCTTCTGTCCTATGACTTGAGTCTAGCTCTGAATATTGTCTTGGATTGTTTTATCGCAGCCTCAGGCATCTCCTGATCAAGAGGGAGAGCCATGTGGTACGGAGAACAGATGATAAGGCTGTTGCTTCTGCCATGCGCTTATTTGTACATATCATGCAGCTGAACATAGGGAACTGAGCACCCTTACAGCAATACACAAATCCACTTCTAGTACTGTCATATATATGGGCACTTAAAATCAAGAAAAAGTCCCAAACCTAATACATCTGTGCTGCTCACATCAAAGAATTTGTCCAGACAGTGGTAGTTTCCTGCCAGCCTATATAATTTCAAAGCTTGCAGCTATTGCCAGGATGCAGCTATGGAGTAAACCGCAGGAGTCAGACAGTGGCACGAGACCATTGCCCCATTCCTGCCATATAACGCTTGTACTGGCTTGTGGCAATGCCCTGGCATTTGTAAGACTAAAATAATTCTGGGTATAAATAAAGCCGTTACTGCATGGGAAAACCAAGCTACGCAAGGTGTTGTGGACCACAGAACAGACCCTTAGCA
Organism: Ardeotis arabs; assembly: GCA_011801015.1. Classification (NCBI taxonomy): domain Eukaryota; kingdom Metazoa; phylum Chordata; class Aves; order Otidiformes; family Otididae; genus Ardeotis; species Ardeotis arabs. Next base: position 18,535 of record JAAGAY010141789.1, on the reverse strand, counting down.
TCCTGCAGACCAAGTATGACACGGTGAAGACCTGATCTCACTCAAGCAACTACTGTAAGCTCTGGTGACAGGTTTGTTGTTGTATTTTAATGGGATCAAATCTTCAGTGGGTCTCCTGTCTGGTGGGAGGTGATCGCATCTGCCCGAGTCGTCACAGCTTCACGCTGTAGAAACGGTGATGCCCAGAAAACAGCAGTGAGCCACACAAAGCAGATGCAGCCCTGATCCCTCCCTCACTATCCACAAACAGTTTTCAGGGGAGATTTGGTGGGGAGGGGGTTGTAAGGCCCTTCTGCAGAGATGGGGCAGACCCAGGGCTGAGGGCTTTTCGGCATTGCCCTATGGGATGAAGCATCGCTTTGGATTTGGGGTTATTTTTCTCCTTCAGCTGCTTCTTTAAAAGCGGCCTGTCCCTGCCTGGGGTGAAGGTGGGAAGGACAGTGCACAGTGGGGTTTCAGCAGCTCTCCTGCACCTCATTTGGAGACATCTAACCCTTTCCATGCATTATACAGAGAGCCTTGATCTTTCCTAGCTCGATCCTGGACCAGATGTCAGTTTTAGTCTGGCTTTCTAGGTATCAGCTTCTGTGCTTGCTGACTACGTGTGACGTGACATAGCCTCCCGCCCCGCAGCCCTGCCCCACAGGGAAGTGAAAACAGAGCAGCTCAGAACAGCTCAGCCACAAAGGGAGGTCTTGGGGCACAGGAAGCGACCCGTGGAGCAACCTGGGCTGAGAGAGGAACCACTGCCAGGATGTGACTACTGCATGTTTGCCTGCATAGAAATTTCATCTAACGTTTTATCACACAGTCACTTCAATAGCTTGAAGTCAGCATGGGAAACATTGTAGAGTTTTTGAAATGTGTGTGATAGCTGTATCCCAGTTGGCTTCCTGGTCCTTGACTTTCAGTGTCTTCTGACTTGTAAACTCCTAAAAAAATTCCTCCAGGAAATGCAAACCTATGTTCTGCTCATTTAAACCTACAGACAATTAACCTTCTTAGTGTGAACTTACAAATAGTTCCCCTACAAGCAGCCTGTCACGTTCTAGTGTCTGCAGATCACTGTCTAGGCATCGGCCAAACTACATAGGAAACAACTATTCCCATCACAGACAGTACGCCCCATCCAAACATTAGGTCTACCTCTTTGTGTCAGTGGTTTGGCAGATGTCCCAGCGTCATGGAAGTTGCCGTGAACAACCGTGGCATAAAAATGGATGAAACTACTCAGGTCATTCAGTTGATGCTTTATGTCCCAATTTTCTTTTCTGATGTACTATTTAATGCCCTGGCATTACTGGTATCTCACTGCAAGCAGAGCAAACAGGTCATGTGTGTATGTGACCAGCTTAATCACTGCACACTGCTGTTTGGCCCTCATTCTGCCGTTTAAAATCTCTTTTCAAAGATAGGAAAAGATAAAGACAAATTGTGCCTGATACTAAAACTCATCTATTGGTTAAGGACATGTGTGAGTGTTGTCACTCTTGTAACAGACAACAAATACGCTGCAATTAACTATGCTCGGAGAGCCAGAGGCTTCGGGTCCCCGTTAGCCCATCCTTTATGGTGTGCCGTCAGTCTTGACAGGCATCACTTACGTCTCCACGCAAGTGGTGTTTGGGAAGGAAAAATACTTCTGTTTTCTGAAACAGTGCAGAGGGCCTTCAAAACCACTTTTGGCTCTGGGATTTTGCATCTCATTTGGTTATATGAATGCCTGTTGCAAATTATTATGAATTTTTTAATTATTTTGAAAAAAAGATGAAGGTTGATTCATAAACCTATTATCCTACTGTTAATCCAGAAATCAAACAACTTACTTTTTTTACAAACCCAGTCATAGTCATGCTTTCTCCCTCTTAACATGGAACACATTGTCCAATTTAAAACGGTCTACTCTGAAATACAAAACAGTAATGCTTTTGTGCATGTGGCCTCATGTATAGGCCTCATAGTACAGAAAATACTAACTGCTGTTGAGATGCCATTTGCTGCTGTTTTGTAAACAAAGAATTTCAGAGCACTTTCTTCTTACCCATATCCTATAATTTTTAAACCAAGGAAGGATCACAGACAAGGCATTCTGTTAAACTGAAGAGCTGCCGTGGTTTCACCCCAGTCAGCAGCTAAGCACCACATAGCTGCTCACTCACTCCCTGCCAGTGCCAAAACCAGCACAATAGCCAAGCTAAAAAATTTATAGTTGGCATTCCTACGCATAGCCAAGCTTACTGCATCCAGAGCTGTACACAGTGAATGTTTTTTTCTTGTAGGAAGCAAACTGAGGTCTCCCACTGTTCATGTTCTAAATTTTAAAAAGTAAATGTTCCTTTTTCTTATTGTAAAGTGGAAATTTGTTGACTGCACAATCTCTGTCATCATTAAGTAATATTTTTTGTTATTTGTACTGAATGCTATGAAAACAAAATGAAAACATTCTTTTGCAAGTGAAAATAAAGTTATCTCATAGTAATATATCTATAAACAAATATTCATTTACTACCATTATACACCAGACTCCTCTATTATCAACACTAAACCTACACTGGAGATTGTGAGAGGAGACAGCTACCATGGCACAACCCAAAGACGAGCAAGGAACTTTCGGATTACATGAAAATGTATGTACTATCTTGGACAAAAATTATCATCATGTTTATGTGTTAAGTTATAATGAAGTTTATGATGGGTTTCTGACACCTTTCTTCAGTCTGAACAAAACCTCGGCTCCCTGAGTGCTCCCAGTAAACAGAACAGATGAGTTATCAGCACCTGGGCCACAGCAAACTGCCAGCCATCATATGGCACTGGAACAGCAATCCATGAGGACAGCGAGATGGTTACCCACAAATCTTTCCCATTCCCTAGCACAGGAATCTGACTAACGATGGTGAAGAGCAGCAGCCACAGCCCATCAGCAGCTCCAGCAAGCAGGGCTGGACCACTGCATTCTACTAATGCTTCAGCAAGATACCACCTCACGGCGAATCCCTTCAGTATTGATGCTGCGGGAATACGGAGAGGGCTCTAGCACAGAGAGCCCTGCCAGTGTGCTATCTGCTGCGGCTCCGTGCATCTGCGAGGATAAGGAAGGGGAAAGGGGAAACAGTCTCAACAGCCAGGGTCGGTGACAGTGGGAGGTTGATGCAATTAGCCTAATACTGCTGATTCACAGGCTTTCCATGCTAAAAATAAGACTGACATGTTCTGCTCCCAACCCCATAGTTTTGTTTCAGTCAAGATCTGCCGTTACAACATCGTATCTTCCCATGAGAAAGCCAGGAAAAAAACCACACAGGGCAGAGGCACTGCAGAACCCAGATGACCCAGGGCAGTGAAGCGTTCTGTGTCTCCCTTGCACATGTGGAGGGGGTACCGGTATGCCTCTGACCTTGCCAAAGGCCCTGTCCCACTGTGATGCGCCAGCAGCTGTAGCAGGCAGGACACAGTCTCTGGGAGGCAGAGGAGAAAGGGAAAGAAGGGAGCAGCTCATCAAACCTGAGCTGTCCAATCTATTAGCAACCTGTACCAGGAGCACAGGAAAATCTCATGAGAAGGGCTGGCTTTGGCTGGGAAACAACCTCAAGCAGGACGTCAGGCAAAGCTTACAAAGGAAGGGAAAATGATTGTGCAGAACAGAAGTAAGTTTCAGAGATCAAGAAGTGTAAAGATCAAGTGGGCAATGCACTTTGTACTGCAGCGGTACTGCAGCGGTGCCGAAGGCTGCCAGACTGCCCCGCCGGAGAGCTGCCAGCAAGGAAGTGAGAAAGCGGCACAAGCGTCACCTGCACTGTGCCACATGGTGACAGCACTTGCAGGGCTGAGACAGGCTGAAAATTGCAGAGGCAGGGGAAAACACCAAATTAGCATCATTGGTCTATAGCAGAGGTGATAAAACCTGTGACTGGATGGAAGAAGGGAACCATAAGTAGCTGCAAGATCCTAGAGAGTGGCTGATGGGGAGCCAAAGTGGAGAGAAGCATGAGGATTCTGACCCAGCAGCGTCCAGGAATCAGACAGGGACCTGAGAGCCACACCAGGAGACACAAGTGCTCCACAGATAACACTTCATTGTAGCTTTGTCTACCGGTAGCTGTTGTTGAGTTGCTCTGATACATCCTGCTGAACCTGCTGATCACAGTCAGCTGCTTTGTGCCTGGTGACAGGATTTGTTCCTCCCTTGAAGCCTCACTGGGCTGATGGGAGATGTAGCTGCCCTTGTCTGGCCACCGCAGCACCAAGGTGTGGATGGGAAGCATCACACTGGAGACATGCTATGAGCTGAGCTCCCTCCAGGCTGGTTTGTAATGAGCAGATAGACAATGCAGAAATACTCCTGAAGCTACTCTAAGATGGCCTGGAAAGCGGGAAGGGGAAATGCAGTTGCCCAAGACAGCAATTCAGGGTACTAACAGGGGGACCTTTAAGCTTGTTAACTAACTTGTCTGAGCTCTTCTTGTAAATGGGTTGCAACGGACTGCCAAGGAGGAGCCCCTGGCCAGCAGGCAGCTGCAGCGCAGTCACAAAGTCAGCAGGTCACAGGGTCACGGTGCCACACTTTCTCAGAATTGCTGGCTGATGAGAACTATGGAAGATGAGAGAATTACCATGATTCAGACTGAAACCCTGTTATAATAATCATAAAACTGCCTGCAAACCACAGCCCTCACCTCTCCAACAGCTCTGTGAAAGGGGCTGGGGGCTGGTCGGGTCTGCTCTGTCCTGGGGCTCAGCAGTGTGACGGCAGGTGGCAGTCCCCGCTCCAGCTCTAGCAGAAGTGGCAGTCTTTAAGGCAGAGAGAAGACCTCAGGACCTTCCAGGGCCATGCGTCCTCTCCAAACAACATCCACAGCCTATTGGGTGAAGAACATCAATGGGAATCACTCAGCAAGACATCAGGCACTGGAAAGTAAATCAAAGGAAAAACCCAAAGCCATTCCGTCTGCAGGGCCACATAGCAGATGAGCATCTCACCTTGCTGCACAGCTATTACAGGCTCCTCAGTCAACAGGGGGTGGTAGGAGCCATGCCAGTGGCGACAGAGGAAGCTCAACCCTGGGGAAATGCGTTGAAGAGAGGTAGGAGCGCTTCCTCCGTCTGTGTTGCTGCTGCCGCCACAGCCACCCGCAAATGGTCATCGCAGGACACCTTGCTGGTCACATGCCAGAAGCACTTTTAGGAGGGCTCACCGTGCCTGCTCGCCACACCGCAGCCGGTCCAGAGGAACATTCACTCTCTCTGAGGACAGCGAGTGAGCAGGTAACTCCTCATGGCTATTTGCTGACCTGGTTATTTGAGCTCTGCAAGGCACTGCCTTTCCCCAGGCACGGTGGGACACAAAAATGGTGGTGGAGAAATCAAGAGGGCTGGAGCCTGTGTACTTTCAAAGGCTCATTTTGATATTGGCCACATTAGACATGTTTTGGACACTCAATGGCTGTATCAGCCTTTGCTAGATCTCCCTGTTGTCTGTTACAATCTACCCTTATATCTTCTGGCTCCTAACTCATTCCTCGTGTCCAAAGCACACAGCTGCTGCAGGTATTGGCTGTAGCACATCCCCTCACCTCCGAGAAGAGGTCCCCTAGTATGATTCCTCAGCAGCACGGTTTTCAAAGCCAGCCAAGAGCTGCAGATGCACACAGATGCTGCAGCACTGTCCTAGGGCTTATTTGCTCGGGATGCTTTCGAGCCCTGGGAACCTGCATCCATGGAGCCATGTTCCCCTTGCAGGGAAAATCCAAAGACATCTCAGACCTCCCTGTTTTTTTCTGTCCATGAACGGTTGCACCTGGAATATACTCCTGCATTAACTCCTCCAAAGCAGGAGGGCAAACAGCAATATTGCCCTTAGATCCAGGGTAAAAACCACCCACTAGACCAGATACAGCTCATCTATTTCACGTGGCTGCTAATCACATTTCTTGCCATGGCATTAGCGGGGGTTTTTGTCTTGGAATTGTGGCAGATGATTTCTCTAATACTTCTGAAATGAAGACCAACTTTCACAATCCTTGAAAGGCAGCATGCAGACCCCAGGACTCTGATTCTTGCTGAAGCCCACCAAACGCTACCACCAAGTACAGGATTCAATGGCAGCTAAAACTAATGAGAGATGCACTAATAATTGCCCTTATCACTAATGAGAAGTGACGCGGAGATAGCTCTGGACTGAAGGAGAGGACAGCTGTCCTTTTGCTGCACACCTCTCAGAGCATTTTGAGCTGTGAGGATGCTGGCTGGTTTCTCCTGATCACCACTACAAGGGAAGCGATGAAAGCTGGGTTTAGGCATCCCCTCTCCATTATCAGACGGTTGTAACATCTCACACAGCTCCTAGCTGCAGGATACCTGCTGCTGCCTGATCTGAGCCTGGCCCAAAACAGAGGCCCAAGCATTTTCCCCTGCTGCCCTCCATGAGCAGTGTTCCCCACATGGGACCCAGTGAGAATCTGCACTTTTCTCTCCTCCATAGCTGATCAGGCTCTTGTTCCTCTCCCTTCCCTTCTCACTAGGTATCCCACACACAGCTCTGTTCTACAGAGTCATCTCCATGGTCTGGTTTTCACTGTTGGTAAAACCCTGAACTTTCTGAATTAATCACCAATTCAGTTGAAAGTCTAGCTTCTAAAAGCTTTAATCTGCTTTTGCAGGAACTGTGCCTCTTAATACCCCAAAAATGAACCTCAGCAGCTGCAGTATCACAGCCTATGAAAGCTTTTCTCTTGTCCAGCTCTGTATTTACACCCCGGTTTTGCTTTTGGGCATTTTGCTGAATGTGATGGCGTTGTGGGTGTTCTGCGGCAAACTCGGCAAATGGACAGAAACCAGAGTATACATGGTCAACTTGGCTCTGGCTGACTGCTTGCTGCTCTTTACTCTGCCTTTTAAAACTTTCTCCCAGTTCCATCAGCTGAAGGTAGGTAGATGGTGCCTGGCTCTGGAAGGTGGCTATTTCATAAACCGCTTTATGAGCATCGGTATCATCACTGTTGTAGCAGCTGATAGATACCTCGCAATCAAGTACCCTTTGAAAGCCAAAGCCCTGAGGTCGCCACTGAAGGCAGCTTTTGCCTCTGGATTTCTTTGGATAGTCATCATCTGTGTGATGTCCCTCATTAAAAAGTTAGAGGACCGAGAACAAGACGAATTTTGCTTTGAGAAGACTTCCGTTAAGCCCTCAGTGATCACACTGTGTGCTATTATTGTAGGGTTTTTCATACCACTGATCATCATGAGTTATTGCTCCATACAAGTCATTGCAGAACTCATGAGAAAGAAGAATGAAAACTGCCACAAGGAAAAGCTAATTAGGAAGGCCGTCTACATCGTGTCCGCAAACATGGCTGTGTTCATTGTATGCTTTTTGCCTCTCTACCTTGGGCATCTCCTTCGCTTTATAATGGACTCCATCAGCTCCGACTGCTCTGCAATACAGAGGGTTAACAATTTCGTTCACCTTGCTTCGGTCCTCGCAAACACGAACTGCTGCCTGGATGCTATTTGTTACTACTTTGTCAACAAGGAATTTAAAGCAGCATCTCCCAGGCTAGCAAAGTCCAAATGTGAAGCCAGTCAAGAAGCTGAAATCCAGCTCCCATGCGTAACACACGAGTGCGAAACACACGCAGCGCACATTTAATGCATGCTATGTTCAAGTTCAGCTGGGACTCAAGAGCAAGCTTTCACACTTTCTTTTTGTGCAAGTTGGAGGAAGGGACTTTCTGCTAATGGGAAGGATTCAGTAACACAAAAATTAGCCCTGATTCAGACAACCACAGCAGTCCAGATCCTGATGTAATGATCTGATTTGCCACTGATAATTCTCTGCCTTATGCAAATGTGAGTAAAATGATAGCTTTTCCCTGCAAAACCTGTCTTTCATTTTCCGAGAAAACCCAAAACAAGTACAGCCAGTGGTAAATTGGATTTTTGTCCCACTTCCCCACCTTGGATCAGTTTTTGCGCAGCTGTGGCTGTGACAAAGAAACAGAGTTTATTCCAAATATCAAAAAAAGAAAAAAAGTCAAAGTGAAACCACTGCAGAAAAAGAAAGGAGGATGTTTTTATAAGTCACAAACGTCTTGTTTTTTAGTTGGTAATAATGCACAATCACAGTAGCAGAGGCAAATTTAGCCTGCTTAAACAAGTTTACAGCACAGCTACAAAATGGTCATCAATTGCAATACAAGGTCAGAAGAAATGGCAATTGCTTCTACGGGGGAAAAAAAACTTTACATCAAAAGCGTTTGAGTCAAATGGTGTTAAAGCTACTGTCCAAAGAGCTGGGGCAGGGTGGCGGGAATAAGGACTCGGTACTAGGGGTTTATTTGGTATTAGGGGTTTATTCAACCTTATAATGTAAAGGACTGTCTGAAGGAAGTAGCAGCAAGTTGTTCCGAAGTATCCAATATAAATAAAATCATGTTACTGGCACTGCAGTCTCTTAATGATTCCATTGGAAAGGTGGGGGATTGGGTGGTACGGATTCTGCTCTGCATTTGTCCCCAGAAGGGACAGCTTATCTCCCTGGCTGTCCAAGTGAGGGGGAGGTCTTATGAGCTGCAGCAAAGAACGGGATTTTCAAAGGCAGAACAGCACATGCCACCTTGCAATGCACTTACACACAAACAGCTAAGTAGGTAAAACCGTTAACTATCTCCTTTCTAGTGATGCTCAGACAGCATGCACGTGCCCCAGGATGGGACACACCAGGCACACACCTCCGCCCACATTTCCCAACCCTGGGCTGGGCTTTCATCTGCCTGCATGTGCTGGGCCAAAGTCTGCTGCCGCCACAGCAGCCTTATAGCGTCACATCCAGCTCAGCTTCTGCATCTCCTACTCAAGGCACATGCCAAAAGGAGGAAATCCCTTAAAGACAGACCCTGCTGCAGGTGATCGTTGAGCAGGGCCCTCCTGCATCACATCCACCTGCAAAACCCATGCCAGATGCACAGGATGGTAGCAAAGCCCTTACAGCTTCCCGAGGGGACATAGGCTTCTCACCGTACTTGACAGAGATTCAGGTAGAAATTCAGGTAGATGCTCTGTCATCACTAAAATCTGAGAGTAGGATCTGGCCTTTGTTCACTGCACAATGGGGAGAGGGAGCAGGAGAGGCTTTGGTTGCAAAAAAAAGACCTTTTAAGGAGGTTGGTTTCTCCCCTCTTCGACTCCTGTATTTTCTTTGAAAAGATCAAAGCAACACCAAACAGTGCTGTGCTTGCAGAGCTGGGCATCTCCTCCCCGGCTCAGCCCAAGGTGCGGCACGGCCCTGGCAGTGATTTCACATGGCTCAGCCCGGTGCAGGGGGGCTCACACTTTACCTTCCCCAGCCCTGTGTGCTGATTGACGTGTGTCCTGCATCACTGGAGTAACACATGCACATCTGCAACTTTAATCTGATGGACCGCTCCCAAATAAGGATAAATGTACCTTTATGATTTCCTTCCTGATACAGGATTTGTGTGCTCAGAGCACAGTGATTTGAGAGATTACCTGATTGCCAGTGCATTTTTTTCTACATGTCCAGTCTCACCAACATGGGTGTGAGCTCTTCAAAAGTGAAAGCTCTGCACAAACCAAACTGCTATTTTAGATGCAGCAGGAAAAAATACTTCTCCTCCAGTAACCACTAATAAATGGGTGGAGGAGATACAAAGCTGCCTACAAACAAGCATTTCTGGGCAGACTTTGCTGAGCTGTGCCTCCGAGTAACACCCCTTCCTGTAGCAGCCATTTGCCCAGAAATACAGACCATGAGCACTTGGCCAAAGACAGCCAGACTTCCTCACCACAGAAACCTCACCTCAAAGCCTCTGTAGAACAGTCAGTCCTCAGGTGCTTACTGGGGTTTGGAGAGGGAGGCAGCCTCGCAGGGGCTGTGGAGGGGACAGTCAGGTTGTGCCAGTGCAGGATGGTGCTGGGCAGAGAGCACAGGGATGGTCCTCAGTGCCACAGCAGCAGCTCTGAGCAGGACCACAGCCACTCCTAACATCCGCCCAGGAGCAGAGCTGCTTGATGAGGGCAAAGAGGCAGGAAAGAGGTCTGATAAACTATTCCTTTGACATAGGACCAAACCTCTGTTCTTCACCACTGGAGCAGGGTCTATCCAAGCACAGGGCAGTCAGGGATTTGGATGTGCTGGGGCTGAAATAAGGGGCACAGGGACCAAGGGTATGATGGGGAAAGCCCCTCGGGCTCCCCAGCTAGAAAACTGGATTGTGCTCTTCTGTTTGCTCCCTTTTCTTGCTTTTTCCACCCTGAGCTTTTGGGCTGATTTAGTAGTAGTATCCTCTAAATTCCTAACTCATCTGGCCAAGCTCTCCCACACCGTACAGAGAAGAGCTAAGGATGTAATAGGCAGTGAGGAGACAGCAGCAATCTACTATTTCCTGACATTTCTGGTGGGCTCAGCAACCTCCAGGAGACAAAGGGGAGCTGAGCACTTGCCAACAAGCTACTGATACTTCCATCACCAGGTGGAAAGCTCCCACCCTATGCAAAGGCAAACTGTAACTGTCCAGGTGGAGCAGGTCTTGCCTGGCTTGCCTTGATCTAGCTGCAAAAACCTGGTGAGCTCACCACATCCACCAAGCTTTCAAATATCTGCAACTTAACTTTCTTGGCAGAAGACACGCTCTGTCTTCCAGACTTCCCAGATTTCTCCGGAGCCAAGTCTGGACAATACCAACCTCACACTTTCCAAGTGATGCGGGTACAGGTGTGAGGAGGGCTGGTCTATGTCCTGCGGGCTGGCTGAGGCAGGTATCTCGCACCACACACGACCGCATCCTGCCCTCATCAGCCCACACTGCCCTCCCAGCAGCTGCAGGACGCAGGTGGCATCTTGCACTGGCATCTCCTACCTTACATTAATTCTATGAACTGATGACAGAGCTGGACATGGCCAGGTTGATACCCTTCATGAGCACTGAATGGACTTGTTACAAAAAAACAGATTGCTTGAAAGCACAACTGGAGCTGCTGCAGCACACTGGAGGTGGATGCACAGGTGGGACCCACACACACAGAGCGTAGGAACACATCCAAAACTTCCTCTAACTTTCATGCTGTTGCTCACAGAGGTCTGGTAATGTCTCACACTAGTTTTTTTTTGCCTGGGGCTTTCCATTCGCTGTTGCTGTCACACTTTAACTGAACCTCGCTGCCAAGTACTGAACCAGGGCAGCTGACTGAAAAATGAGAGTTCAACTGAATGTCAGGTGGAGGGGGAAAGTGTGAAAGCTGTCGCCAAAAAGCTGTGACATATTTCAAAGATGGTTTCATCGAAGACAGAAAGAGGGCACTTCCGGGGAAGTGAAAATCAGGGAGGCTTATTATCGTTAGCTTGAGATAGAAGCATTCCTGTGTGTCTCAGTTTCTGACAGAAGGCTCGGAAACATCACCGGGTCACTTTGACAGAATGAGCTGTCCCATGTGGGCAGTGCATGCACTAGACCGGGACAGCATCTGACACCATGACTTGTTTAGCACCTTGTCCTAAAAGATGCTAAAAGGCACCCACAACTCTGGTCATCAGAAACCCCGGCAGCTTTACTAATTTTAAAACCCCTGTGTCACTTCTCTCTGGTGACATTTTTCTACCAAGATGAACTCTTCATAGTTTTGCCTTTCTGGCCCTTGGCTTTTGAGCCAGGCTCCGTGCTTTGGTTTGGCAAAAATTTGGCACCGGCATTTCAAGCCTAGCTTTTAACAGCCTCAAAATTACAACAGCAAGTCCAAAGGTCTCTTGTCCTTGGTGGCTGCCAAGCTCGCAGTCACTCATTTAACCCTTATCCTATGTTGCTGTATAGGATCCAGAAACATCACATTTCCACCAAAAGTCACACTGCACCTACCAGGGACTGAAGGACCAGCTTTTCTCAGTGCTCTACCAGAAAGACTACATCACGGAGATGTCGCATTTCAGAAGGGCAGCGCACCAGCACGCACTCCCCACTGTGAGGACTGCACAGCTCCTCTGCATTGTCACAGCTACTTCACAACCTGCTTAAATTAACACGCTCACACGTCTGCCTGTCACAAAGGTTATTCAATAATTTCTTCCGAGAAGAGCCCCAGGTGGTGGAAGGAAGGGAACTGCATGATCTAATCTGGTTTCACAGCAGTGGACAATTGCTCACCAGCCACTGTTGCTCACTTCCTTTCCTTGCTATTTTTCTGATGAATGGAAGAATGTGGCTGATGTTCAATACCTTTCTACTCTCTCAATACAAACAGAGTAATCAGGAAGAATTAAGCCCTTTATTTTATCACTTAGAGGCTGCTCCCTTTCATGGGCTGGCCACCGATCACATCAGACTTGAGTGACATTTAACACAGCCTTAGGGTCTCTCTCCCAGTCCTCATGCACCCACAGTGCCACCCACGCTCCGTGCCCAGGGGGACAGAGCAAGCTCTGCGCCTGGGAGGAGCCCACCCGCCAGCCATGGCCCTTCATCATCACTGGGATCTTTGCTCTCTGCCACGGCGATTACACGTTTTCATCTCAGGTGACGTGGCTATATTCACAGTGCTTTAACAATTTTAGAGAGAGCGGAAGTTTGGGGTTTTCTTTTCAAAGAAACAGACCTTTGAAAAATTTCAAGGTGCAACAAACTGTGCAATGATAAAAGATACATCTATCTTTAACAGCATACCTGGCATTTTTCTCTTTTACCAGCTGGCTGGACTCAAATGGCAGATTTTCTCCCTTTGGGAAGAGCAAGTGACATTTGCAGTGGGCAGAGAGCAGCAAGGAGGGTTTCTTGCTTCCTGGAGGGTGGTCTGCAGTGGTCCCAGCTCTGGAAGAAAGGACAGGGGAGCTCAAATACAGCAGCACTGCCCCAGGTATGCAAGTTTGGGGTTTTTTTTTGTTTTTTTTTTGTTTTTTTTTAAAGGTTCTTTTGTGTTCTCACCTCTCACATCAGGGACCTCAGAGCTATTTCAGTCCCTGCAGGGAGGTCTCAGTAGACGCAGGTTCATGACCAACTTCCCTGCTAGATCAAGCACAATCTAGGAAGTGGAGGCCCTGCCAAAAAGTAGCTGTGGAGGCAATGCATTCCCCTGCATCCAGGTGCCCACCTCTTGCTGGCCTGTCCAGGGCAGAGCCACCCCAGCACCCACCTCCCTGCACAGCCACTGCCTAGGGACCCTAACTAGGCAGCATCCCCCACTGGTTTTCAAAAAAAAAAAAAAAAAAAAAAAAGAAAAAAGAAAAGGCCTCCCATAGAGATGAGAGCACTGACTGGAGAAGATCACCTTGTTTTAAAAAGGGGCTTAAGGGGTTTCCCAGATTTTGTGTCTAAAGGCACAACCCAGGTTCAGACTGTGCTGCAGGTGACAATTTGTCTACACGATCATTGTGAGGCAGATCTGAGGTGACGATATTGGAACCAGTTACAAAATCCAGCACATTTCTGTTTTTTGATTAATTCACATTGACTTTATTTTTTGACAGTAAACCTCAGGCTCATTTATTTCCACTAGTGTATTTCAACACTTCCCTTTTCCTCATAAACACACAAACCCTTCACATCTTACTCTAGTTACCCTTGAAATATTTCTCTATTTGACTTCTTAAAATTTTCATTTTTTGGTAAAAGTGATGGAAAGAGGAATTTCTCTTCTGCTTTCAGATAGGGTTGCATAAGCCAGATGCTAAAGAGCATGCGTCACCTCTGTGCTTGGCCAACTTCCTTCAATTTCCAGCTGCAAGAAGTCACAGCCCGTCAGTCAGCATATACAGAAGAGAGAAATCACAAGAGTTTGTTTTCATGCACTTAACATCTCGCCCATTGTGCTGGCAAACGCCCTGATGGTGCGAAGGTTTCTGCCCAGAGGTGTCAGAGGAGCAACGGGGACGTGCAGCTCCCCGGCGCAGCGCACACAACTGCAGCACAACAGCCCTCCTTTGCCCCATCGCTTTTGGTGCTGATGGTGCCAGTTCGCAAGCCCTGTTCCCAGCGCAGGGACTGGCCTGTCCTCTTGTCCTGGTTTCTCTCCTCCCTGGTTTTCTCACCTCTCCTCCCACCCGGTTTGTACCTGGATCAGCACCAGAGGCATCCCACAAACCTCTCCTCCACAGCGGGATGCACAGGGAGCTCTGGGAATCTTTCAGCCCCATCTGCAATGCAAGAAATGCCCTCCTTTGGCTCTGGGAGGTGTGCATGTACCTCCCCTTCCTCCTCCAGACTCTCTGGCATGGGAATCCCCCACTCCGGTGCTCCTCCACATGCCCAGCATCCTCCTAAAACTGGAAACTGCCTTTATGTCTTATATTGCTGTGACAGAGGAAAGAAATCAGAGTACAAGACCCACATGAAAATCTAGCTTCCAGAAACTGCTGTATTAACAATTACCCTTTCCAGAGAGTGAACTGTGCTGCCATAGAAAAGGTGACTTATGTCTGACAAGTTCTTAGGTGTGCAAAGATGTGGCCACCAAACAGGGAGGAAAGAGATTTGCCTTAGAAAACACACCACTATTTCCATGAGCCATTTGGACTCATACTTTCCGGGTCTTGGGGATTTTTTTTTTTTCCTTTTTTATCGTCGTCATCTCCTGTAAACGTCCCCAGAAGCAGCTCAGACTTTCCAGCAGTTGTAGGCACATGTTCTAGCAGACAGAACTGGTTACTGTCACTCAGTTATCCTGACCAGTGCTGAGCATCCAGCCCCAGTATGGGCCAGTCATCCTTGTCCAGGGCATTTTTTGGTATGTTATCAACTACAGCAAAAATGATCTGATAGAAAGCAAAAAAAAACCCCCTTAAAAACAAATAAACAAATCAATCACCCCCCAAACCCCACTTTTTGCAAGAAGTGCCCCACTCTTATCTGTCTCTTTGGCATTGTCTCGCTCACATTCCTTTTCCTTTCCTTTTTTAAGAAAAAGCATTTCTAATCTAAAGCCAAGATGTGATGGTCAGAATAGGTTTATTACAAAAAGGACCACCAAAGTCAGGGATCTTTCGATAAGGCCTGGCTGCCCTGCGTACCCATCACTCTGGCTGCTGTCAAACGCCTTCTGGAGGTGTTAGCATGCTGACAACCTGAATCATCACAACGGGTTTACACTAGGGCAGAAGTTGAAACCACAGCATGAGGGCTTTTTTTAACGGTGAATTTGCAAAGTGCTGAGCTGTGCAAGCCCATTCATCTCTGCAGCACCTTTTACTGCCTGGCCACCAAGTGCTCCAGAGATGCTGTGGCTTGTGGGATGGTGTGATGCAGGGGCAGCAGGCTTGGCAAACAGCAATATTTGGGATGAATGCATACAAACGAAAAGCATACACTTTCTCTTATCAGCAACGTGAATTCACAGGTAACAACAGAAGGTACCTCAGCTTTTTCTCAATCCTCTTCCCCAAACGGAGCAATGATTATTCAAGGTTTGCTTATCCAACCCATCCCTGTGGGAACGACAAGCCCAGCAGCCTAGCCCTGAGGGCCAGGTCCCCCACTCGGCACCAGCATCCCTCACTGACCCATTTTATTACCAAGTGCCAGAGACAACTTGGCACCAACCTGCAAAACGCACAAGGAACCATCTTTCACCTTCCTCATCTGACCTTTTGCTCCTCACCTTGTGCCAGAGTAGCCTGTCTCTGACCAAAGCCTTCACCATTAAATGATTTCTAGCAGATCTGACTCAATAAGTGACCTGTACAAGAGCAACAAATCCTAGATGTAACTTAGGGAAGGTCAATCAACCAGAAGCTGTGATAAAAAAAAAGGAAGAAAGAAGAAAATATTTGAACATTCATTTTAAGACAACAGCTAAATAAAGTCTCCATGACTCATCCTCTATAATTTCTAAAATCCTGATTTGAGAAGAAACATTGTGAACACGACCCTCAGTCTCCAGCTGAAAAGTAAATAACACATCAGTCAGCACAGAGAGAAAATACTCCCTTTTTCTGCTTGCTTCCCCATGCTGGTGACCAAGAGCAGCAGTGTGACATAAAGGATGTAAGAGGAACAGAAAGCAAGCAAGCATCTAGGAGAGACACAGCGATGGAGAAATGGCAGTGGCTGTCGCATGCAGGAGGGGAAAACAAAAACTTCTGCATAAATGTAGTTCCTGATGCATTAGGCTTGTAAAACTAGAGAAATTAGGAATTCCCCATGACTAATATTTCTGAACAGAAAGTATAGTAGTCTACTATATATCTTTTTTTTTTATAAACTGCTTTATTTTCTTGAACTCTTGATGCTAAAATGTTCCACATGAACCAGAAGGTTTAGTAAATATTCTCCAGATGGGACTTCCAGACTTAATATAGGCTTGCTTTTTTTTTTTTTTTTCAGTATAGTAATTAATCTCTGTGCTAAGCTGCTTTTTCAAATATCTGAAAATACTTGTTCCCGCATTTCTCTCTGGGTCTTTTGAAAACAACTGGTAGCCACAGCTTGTTCCTTTGCCTTAGATTTAACTCTGCTGCACAGTGTTGACCATTTCTGTGAGCCTCTGGGTTCCTCTATCAGTACAGAGCTCTTGTTTGTAGGCAATCAGAAAAAAAAAGTGTAAGTTCATTAACTCATGGGCTCTCCCAAGGAAAAGCGTCTCCCATGCTGTTCCAGTCCTTGCTGCAGCTGCAATGTTGTCTATTTACAGCATCCGAGCCCAGAGAAGGTTGGATTTGCAGACATTGCTGGCACTACACTGTGAAGCTGGAACACCATCCTTGCAGCAGCAGGCTGAAAGCCCATCAGATCCTTTCCCAGGTTACTGCCGTTTAGGAACCTCCTAAACCAGAGTTTGCTTCTTTATGTAAAATGACCCATCAGGGGCTTTTCTGCCTTCCACGAGTGCACAGAATCACTTTTTATATCTGTAAAATTATCTAAAAAACTAAAAATCTAACCACACCATCAACATCTAGCTTTCACAGCGCAGTCAGCGCGTTCCTGTATCTGTCACAGCTTGGTGCAGCATCACCAGGCAGAGCAAAAGATGCCATCGGTAGCCAGAGGCCACCAGGCAAATCCCAAGCTGGACACTGCTCTGAACAGAAAACATCTGCACCTGCCTAGAGCTGCCAAAGCTAAAGTTGCTCTGAAACTCCAAAGGGCCCAAGTTACGCTGTTCTACTACAGGGCTGCACAGAAAGTGTCAGACCACTAGAGGGAAACCTGACCTCTGTCTGCAGGAACATCTCCAGTACATCTCGGGGAGAAGGGCAGGAGGTGGGCTTGGAAAGCAGGAAAAGGTGGTTTGGGGCAGATGTCTGCGGGGCTGCCCCAGGGAGAGTCCCTGGGAACTCTCACCTTTGCTCAGGTGTCTACAAACACTCATGCAGCAGTATGTCTAACACATCTGGAAGAGAAAAATCACTTGAAAACTTATTTCCTAAATGCTTTTCTTTTCTTCATCCTCCTTTAGCCAGTTTCTTCCTTCCCACAGATATTTACGCAGGCAGCCTGGGAGACCTCAGCCCACCCCAAAGTCAAGCAAATGAGATCTGGGGGAAGAAGGAAACCCAAGCTGAAATGCATTCAGCTCTTCTGACATGATTTTATATTCATGCTTTCACTCTGCCTATTTCCATGGGCAACAGGATGGGAAGTAGGGACTAAACTAAACCGAGAAATGTAATCTTTCAGTGCAATTCCCGTTCTGCTTCAGAGGGATAATCTAGGGGAAAAAAAAAAAAGAAAAAAACCAACTCTGTTCTCACAGACATGTTTCCACCTTTGGCGGTAAGCAGGAAGGAGCTAAGTCCCCAGCTTCCCATCCTTCTCTGGGGATGGGCACTCACTGCAGCAGCAGCCCTCCAGCTCACGGGCCAATTCTTTTGGAGACAGCCTCCTGGAAGGACAAAGCCATTTCATCAGGGCAGCACCTCTCCCATATGCTGTCATTGCAACTGGCCACACGCTTCCCCTTTGCTGGGGAAGAGAGGGAAACCGATGTGTCTGGCTTCTGGAAAAGCTTTGGTCTGTGACACAAAACATTCTGCACACAGAAAAAGAAACACTGAAGAAGTTTTGGGAAGGTCTGACATGTTGCTGTACCTTGAGAAGAACCTCACAAAAATGGTACTTCCCTGTTATGTCAGTCATATGGGCGTGTATGCTATTAGAGATAGAAGGGATGCTGGAATTATTTGAGATAAAGACTTTGAAGGTAATATTTTAGCCTGGCTGCTCTCCTCAGCTGAAAGCACTGCAGCAAGCTGAAGGGATGCATGTGGCCCTCAGCTAGTACCCACACCAGCAGCAACTCAGGCCAGAGGCAATAGCACTGGCTCCAGAGGCCTGGGGCCACCAGACCTGGGCACTTTTGGCCACAGGTGAGTGCACTGAATTGCAAAAGCAGCTGGCTGCAGGGGTGTTTTGGGGCAAGCAACTTCACAGGATGAACCACTCAAGTCAGTGAGGTGGTATTGCGTCCTTTGTATGTGCCTAAAGTGATATTGATGGAGTTAACACCCGACAATGCACATCACTCCTGCTTCCATCTCATGGTCTATAAGGTTGGGGTTTTTTTTTTTTTTTTAAAAAAAAAAAAAAAAAAAAAA
>JAAGAY010141788.1:0-45480 GCA_011801015.1 Ardeotis arabs | reverse complement strand
TTTTTTTTTTTTTTTTTTTTTTTTTTTTTTTTTTTAACTGTGGTATTTCTTTTCTGGCTACAGCACCTATGTGACCTGTAATAAATTATCTCAGTTAACAGGAAAACTATTGTTTTGGTTTTCATTTGATATGACATTGAAACTCAGATCCAAAAAAGCCAAGCTAGATTTGTTCAGTCTTACATACCCTGTTAATAAAAATTCTAAAGATTTTTTCCTTTTTTTTATATTTATAGCTGTTCAATGTCATTAATTTGAAATTCTGCCCTCTTCTTTCTCACAGAACCTATATACCTCAATGGTGATTCAAATCAGCATCATCTTTATAACCGAAATCTTCGCTAAAAATTGTATAAATGTACAGATTATAATCTAGCTTACTTTCCTATGGTTTATCTGCTAAAATGTGACTTATTTTTTAAAGAAATCAAAAATTAAGATAATATTATGCATTATTCTTTTGTCCTGAACAGGTTAGAATCACTGAAAAAACCAAATGCTCCATGTTCCAGATCCACTTGATACAATAATGCATCTATAACTGTTCAAAGCTCATCTCCCACTTTTTTGTGTTATATAATTTTCTTAAAATGATTTTGCATTGAAATTATCAAGTATTTTTAGCTGTGTTGTGCTTTATGTCAGGTTTAGCTGGTTGCGATGCAAGTGAACTTGCTTTGTGCGTTGGCAGTAAGACAAGCATCTCTGCAATATACTTGCTCAGTGATAGCACAGCTTTCTGGGTTTTTTACTTCCTCAATATGTAGATCAGTTTGTAAAGTGATGAGACATATGCATATTGATACATTTCACTTTATAATTAAATAATTGATACAGATGAGACACTCTTTGTACAATGAGAAAAGAAAGTCTTCATAACGAAAACACATACATTATTACTTACACGTAATACTGTGACCAGGAAGGGAGAAAAAAAGAAAAAACAAGTGCCAGTACAATAATATTATGATATTTAACATTTTCTGGGAATTTGCTAACTATGGACTATGAGTGGTTTCAAAGAACGGTGTAATCACTCAATTTGAATTTTTGAGAGATTAACTTCCTTAATTTTATGGTACAAGGGAACTTCTGAAAAACTAGGAATTGGATTTTCCATTTAAACATTATTAAACTTTATTTAAGTAAAAAAATTGAGTTTTAATGGGATATCAGACATTCCTAATTTTGAAGACTGATTTTTTTTTTTTAATTTTTTTTTTTTTTTTTTTAAAGTAATTTGAGGTACCTAAGAATTCTGATGCAACTCAGGTAGGTTTCTTAGGCAATTTGTCATAAGACAATACACATTATGGGCTTTCATTCTCTGTTATGTAATCCTTGTTATGACGGAATATTTTTTTATTTAAGCATTAAATAGATGATCTAATTGCTTTCATGCCATGTATCACTTGAAAGGTATCTTTGGTACCAGGACTGAGTGATTAAGAAAATGCAGATGAACAATGAATAAAAGCTGAGTTGAGATTGAAGGAAAACAAGGAGTGTCAGCTGAGGAAACAAGGGATCTCGGAGTGGAGTATACCTTTACTAGCATTTGGTAGAGGTGTTGAAAGAAATAAAAAGACAGAGAAGGACTTTTGGGAACTAGTAAAACAGAAGACAGATGGAATGAGGATAAGGATGTGTTTAAAAAGTATATGCATCATATTTTCTAACTTCTAAATATCTCACTTTAAAGCTTTCCTCTTTGTTTTCTAGTTCAATTAATTGGATATAATATAAATACTACTGAAATCATTGTATGATCATTTGCAAATTCAAATTGCTGAAGTACCTGGCTTAGTGCTGATAATTAGGAATTTACATGCCTCTCATATTTCATTATTTTGGTAGGATTTACTTGTAAAATTCTTATTTATTGATTTGCAGAGCTGCTTAATATGAGATCATTTTGAGCAAAATTTAAGATTGGTTCTCTTCCCAACGCTCCAAAATGGATAAAGTGAAGAGGTTACTTCCAAGTTATTTTATCTTACAGAAAAAAAAAAAAAAGGATGCATTTGACAGACTGGATTTATTTGTGATACTTAGGTTTGCAATTTATAGCTTTTAGGGAAGTTCACATTTGTATTAGTCTTTATTTTGGTCTTTCTATAAAGGTGGACTTACAGCTCTCACCTCTTTTATTTGTTTGTATTTCTTGTAGTTTTGGTCTTTTTGGTGGCTTGTTTTTAGAATACCTCATCTTCCCACGCAAGTAATTTTTTTTTCCTTTCTCTAATTTTGAAGAAAATACAATATCAAAATTATTTTATCCAAAGTCACAAAATACTTAACTTTAGGAAGTAGATCTCCAGACATAATTGAAAATTATTGTGTTAAATCTGTGTTAAAAAATCTGGTTTGTAGTTGTAAGTCTGGCATGAATCTACTGCTTCCTTTGTATTAATTAATTTGGCAAGACAAGTCATGTTCACAGAACAATTGTTTTCTCTGGTTATAATTATGCTTCATTATCTTTTAACTATATCAACATTTTTCCAGTCTTGCCTTTTTTCTATCTGAATTAAGTGGTAGAAGAACACAAATATTTTTGCAGTAGTGCAAATACTGGCCAAATATGAGAATTCTCAGTTTGAACTGAATCCTCAGCCTTGTAATGCAGAGAGGAAATACTTTAGGGCAAAGAGGTAGGATCAAGTGGCTTCCACAAAGGAACTGTCATGGTTCATTTAGCACCACTCAGCAACTAAAATACCACACAGTCACTTGCTCACTATCCTCCGCCACCACCCCCTCAGTGGGATGGGGAGGAGTACTGGGAAAGAAAGAAAGGCAAAACTCATGAGCTGGGATGAAATCAATTTAACAGAACAGCAGAAGAAAAGAAAACAGAGATGGAATACAAAATTAATAACAGAATATACTTAAGCATGCAATTTACAGTACAGTAGCTTACAGTGAATCCTGATGCCCAGCTTCCTCCCAAGTAGCAGAAGGTTCCCCTCAGCACCCTTCTCACTGATATACTGGACATGATGTCACATGGGATGGAACAGCCCTTGGGCCAATTTGGGTAAAATATCCCAGCTGTTGGCTAATTAGTAAACTGCCCAGCTGTGTCCCCCAGCCAGAGGTGCCACCAGCTCCAGTTCCTCTCCCAGCTCGGGTGAAAATTAACTCTATCCTAGCCAGAACCAGGGCAGGAACTCAAGAATTTTTTATGCTGTACTCTGTGCATGCCAAAAACGGAAAGGCTGAAATGGCCTGTACAGCTTTGCATGGGAGCGGGGGTGGGCAGCACTGGCAAAGGCTGAGAAAGGCCAAGCATCTCCTTTAACTGCTGCCCAGCAGCCAAGGTTTCTCTCCAAGCTCCAAGAGTTCTCCTGGAGTTCTTTTTTTGCAACTATGAACCAGTGTGGTTTAGGGTAACCTGCTAGATTAAAATGGATTAAAAACACTCACAGACTCTTTGCTAGATGGTTGTAATTACTGCCTTCCAGCTGATACATACTAACTGCATGAATGCTTCCCATTACCTTCAAAAAACATCAGGCAAGTTAGCTCAAACCCCCTTAAATCACATATGTTATCATTCACTGTTCAGAGTATCTGTTATATTCTAAGATGATTCATATTCAAACAAACCAGTTCCATACCAAAAAAGAAAAAAAGGGGGGGGAGAAGATTACTGGTACAATACTTTGAATTTTAACCAAATTGTTATAGAAATTACCCCAAAAGTATAAAATATGGGTTTATCTTCCTTTTTTGTCTGAGGTGGATCAGACCAGAGCTTGTACTTCCCATCAGAATGTCTTGATCCCAGTGAATTATGTGATGCTAGATAAGGCTGTTCTCCACCCCTCCTGTTTAAACTGCGCTATTGGACAGTCAGGACTACTGGATTCCTAGGGCTTGGAATGTGCTAGGGGAAGCAGAACTTTGTAGTGTATTTGAGACTTTCCTTTAAGAGTT
Organism: Ardeotis arabs; assembly: GCA_011801015.1. Classification (NCBI taxonomy): domain Eukaryota; kingdom Metazoa; phylum Chordata; class Aves; order Otidiformes; family Otididae; genus Ardeotis; species Ardeotis arabs. The sequence goes on along the minus strand of JAAGAY010141788.1, from coordinate 41,538 downwards.
CTTGCCCTGTTCCCAGTTTTATGTATTTTATCTAATAACTATTTAATACAAATGCATAATTGAGACTATTTCATTTACCATAATCAACTGAGTTTTTACAGTTAAGTTTTATACCTCTCTGTGACAAACTAAGTGTAGTGCTTCCCCTGGGCCCAATTAATCTTGGCTTCCTTTTTTGCAAGTGAACAGCTCCAGCAAGAAAGGTGCATATAGGTTGTTTCTAATGGTCCTCTCACGGGAGGTAGAAGATGCAGGTTCAGATCTGTTGTGGTTTTGTTTAGTGAGGGGGGGCCTAAGGTGGCAGCTTCTGTAGGAAACTGCTAGAAGTTGCTCCCCTTTTTTCAGTGGACTCGGCTGGGCTGGCCAAGGCCGAGCCGATTGGTAGCAGAATGTCCCGTGATAATGCCTCTGCAATAACGTATTTAAGAAGGGGAAAACAGAAAAAAAAAGAGAAGACAAGATGTGAAGAAACTGAGTGGGGGCAGAGGCCCAGAGGGGGAGGCGCAGGCCTCACTGGCCTTGCAGGCCTCACCCTCTGGCCTCTCGCCAGGTGGCCGACTGGGCCCAACTCGGCCCGGCCCAGCTGCAAGAAGTGGAGAGGAGATGAGATGGGTGATGTGAAAAGATCCTGAGAGGCATCTGCCAGCCTGTTGTGAAGAATTTTTCTTGTGAGAGGATTGGCTGCAGATGCCAAGGTCAGTGAAGAAGGAGGGGGAGGAGTAATGCAGCTCCTGGCCGAGATTCCCCTGCAGCCTGTGGTGATGACCATGGTGGAGCAGGTTGTCCCCCTGCAGCCCATGGAGGTCCACGGAGGAGTAGAGATCCACTTGGAGCCCGTGAAGGACACCACACCGGGGGAGGTGGATGCCTGAAGGCGGCTGTGGCCCGTGGAGGGCCCGCTGGGGCAGCCGTTCTGGAGAGACTGCACTCCATGGAAGAGATGACCCACGCCAGAGCAGTTTCATGAAGGACTGTGCACTTTATCCCACTTTAATCTTCAGAAAGCTTAGGTATCTATTTCTATGATAATATTCCTTAACCTGTACACTATAATGCATATGGATGTGGAGGTTCTAAGGAAACTATACCATAAGGCTCATATATTGTAAGAAAAAAAAGAAAAAGAAAAGAATAGGGTAATCTCTTCAGACCCAAAGGAAAATGCTGCAAAACTCGATGTTGAATATTTACATGTGAATCAAAATTTGGGAGCTTTTGCCCTTCCCAAAAGGTCTATAAGTATAACTTATTTATTAATACAATACACTTATTAAGATTTATTTGCTAACAGGGAAAACACTTCTGCAGCATTACTAACTGAAGACCTACAGCTGAGATTAGATGGATGGAGGACAATAATTGATAGTGCTCACTTGTTTAGGAGTTTACAACAACGTGCATATCTAAGTGACAGATACAGGAGAGCTAAGACATGAGTTATGAACAGAAGCAGAGTACATGCAAATGCTTTCATTTTCAGAAAGAACAGATTAATAAAAATGTTTTTACTGTCATCACTCTAAAAACAAACAAAAAACATGCTAAGCATTTGAAGACACTAATTTTAGATTAATTTACTTTCCAATTAATAAATATTACTTTCTAATTTCTATTGCCAACTGTTTAGCAGCATGCTGCTTATTACTTGTCATAAATAACAATGTTTTACTAATAGCTTTTTAACGAGTAATAAATAATTGCTCCATTAATACAAAGTGCATTAATTTGTCTGCTCTTGGACTCATTCCTATCCCTGCTTGCTATGCATAAGTTCGAAAAAAAAAGTGGATGTTTGTATTATTTTAAAAAATGCAAACAAACCTGAGATAACAATCTAACAGATACTTGCTGACAGATTGATACTTTAAGGGCATGAAGGTGATGCACATTCTTCCTGCATCTTTATGGCTGTTGATATCCTATGAAATTACTTACTTTTTCTGCATTGAATTTAAATTTGATTTGCCACATTCTTTTGGATAGAAATAAAACAAATAGAAGTCAAAATAGCTACTTATTAGGTCAATGCTTGATGCCTCGCTTGAATAAAAATTTACCATACCATGATAATTATTAAATGTATGGAGAAAAATTCCAGATCAAAATTCATAACTTTCTAGGGTAATTAAATATTAGTTAAAATATTTGGGCTAAGAAATTCAAGCTATAACTATTTTTATCACAATAAAAACTACACAAAATTTGCTCAGTTTATTCTTTCTCTTCCCTCCCTTTTTTTTTCCCCATCTGTTTTCTGTTAGTCCTCATTCAGCTATAGGGCCCATTAATTTTGCATTGTGCAGAATTTCACTAATTCTTCCTCCAGTACATGAGCACATCCAGAAAGATTTTATATCATTTTACTTCAGATGAGATACTGGCTGAGTGAAAGCTGAAAATAAGTTAAAAAACTACTTCAGGATTTCAGTTTGTGAATGAGATTTTCATCCTAAAGCAGAGGAGAATCTGGGTGCATATTTTACATTAGATTAAACTTGAAACTTCAGTGGTCTTAGCTGGTACACAGCTCTTGATTAAGCTCTATGCAGAGATAAGTATTTTTCTTATGGGAATATATTTTAAGATATACTTAAAATGTAGATATAGAATTGTCTTCAGTATTAAGCTCTGAAAAATCATAACATGAGGTACATTTGTGCTGCAGTTGTATTAGTATTGTCTTGTTAATTGTAGCTGTCCTCAGTAGCACAGGATAATGACATGCAAAATTTTGTGTTTATTCTTCTTGTTTTCTGATGAGATACTGTGTCTCCTGTGGGACTTTATTTTCCAGTATTTACATACCTATGGAATTCTTCTGTCTTTAGATAAATACTGCTTGTGCCGCCATGCACATAAATGGGTTTTATGCCTACAGTGAGAATTCTGGTTTTGGTAGGGAACTTCTGTGTTCTGTGGATTTTTTTTTTTCCCTCTGCTCATTTGTGGTGTTTTTTGGTTGTTGTTACGTGAAGAATATACTATTTTCCTTCGGTTGTTTCTAATAGAATGCGCTTGGTCTCATCCCAACTTATATTGTAGAAATATAACCTGTTTCTTCTGCTGACTAAAACCTTCTGTTCTATATTGAGGAAAGTGTGTGTATATAAAAATAGTCTCTGAGATGCATAGCCATTTTGATAGATTTACTAGATGAAGGCCCTGATTCTGCTAGCTGTTTTTCACATTGCTTTATCTAAATCAATATAAATATACTGATGCAAAAATTGGCACAGAACTGGTCCAGCATCTTTAGAATTTCTTGCAAATATTTAATCAGAGTTCTAGCATACTCTAACTTGCCTTGGATAAACAAATACAGAATTATATTCCTATAACCTGTCATCAAACTGACTTCTTAAACATTAAGATCTGTTTAACATTCCATATACTAAAGGAATATAGGAGATTGTTCCAAGCCAAGTTTTATTCAGGAGCCCGTTGTCCATTGTGGTGAGAGATGTGGCTTGTAAACACTTCTGAGAGGCTTAGATGTGGTACTGCACTAACATAGGTACACAGCTTTTGGACAGGTTCTCATAAGTTAGGAAAGCACTGCTGAGGGTTTTGTTATTGGCCATAGTGACCACGAGGTGATAGAATTTAAGAAGTTAAGGAAAATGAGGAAGGACAGCAGCAGACTTAAGAACTTCAGGAAAGTAAACTTCAACTTGTTCAGGGAAGTAGTGGACAGGATCTGTGGGAGGCTGCTTTGAAGGGCAAAGGAGAGATGACTGATTTTCAAAGACAAATTCCTTATAACACAGAAACAGTCTGTTCCATTGTACAAGAAAATGTGCAAGTGTAATCAGAGGCAGTCTGGATGACTGATGAAGTCACCACTGAGCAACAGTGCAAAAGGAAACTGGTATGGCAGGGATGTAGCCAAAGCAGAAGCCTGAAACAACCAGAAGTTATAACTACACACATCAGGAGATACTCAATATTAGGTTGCCTTGAATCTAGTAAAAAATTTTTTTTGAAGCTGACCTGATCTATCAGTATTTTAAGCACCTCCATCACAGCAATCTCTGCTTCCCTGAGATAGGTCTAGGTACGTATATGCATTGTATATATATAGACATACACATATATACAATGTACATACATGTATATTCACTTGCAATAATGGAGACATGCTACCAAGAGTAAACTGTAAGCCTCCTCCAGATACACAACAACAGAATTAAGAAGTTCAAAGCTCAGCTGAACTGAGCTGAAATGATATTGTTAAGTAAGATGAAGAGCATAAAGAAATTTGATTTGATTGGAAATCTAACTGGCAGCAGTTACGAATGGCATTCCTCAAGCAATGATACTGGAGTTGATTTAACATCTTCATTAATGATTTGGATGGTGGGATAGGATGCACTGCCAGAAAGTTCAGATAGCACTGTATTAAAGGTGGTAAACTGGAGAGCAGGGCTGCCATTTAGAAGGCGCTCAAACAGCTGGAGTTTCAGGCAAAATGTGAAATCCTGTGTTTAGGACAAAATAATCCAATGCAACAATACTAACTGGATAAATATTGGCTCTCGAGAAACTAATCTAGTGGCAGACATGCAGTTGAACGTGAGTCAGGAGTGCACCCTTGTAGTAGTGAAGTTTAAGGGATGGTGAAGTCTAACATCCAAAGGTTCATTGGCAGAGGTGTAGACAGCAAGTGATTATTGCACTCTACTAGATACTTAAAAGACTGAATTTGGACTACTATGTCCAATTTTACACCCCAATAAAAAAGAAATGCTGTTTCTCTTTTATGAGATTAATTCACAATTTTACCATCTGATTTTAAAATCTAGGAATGTTCTAGCAAGAATTCTACCATTTTTGTGGAAATAAACTGTGATTCCAACAAGAGCTAAAAATAGTCCCTATATTGATTACATGATTTGTCTTAGAATTGTAGGAAAACTTAGTTTGGCAGAGGTTACTGGAAATCAGGACAGATTCTTCTGTTGTTCTATATGTTGCAGCATATAAATTATAGCACCATTTATTATATTTCATCTGAGAAAGTATAACTTGGGATTTTGCCCTTATAATAATAAATAAAGGTTGTGATTCTAGAGAATCACAGCTCTTAGGATTAAGAAGCTTTGTATAACATTAGCTACATTTATTCATGGGTACTTCATATTCATTTGCTCTATTACTATTGCTCTTCTGAAACCTAAATAACTGCTTCATGGTGTTTACCTGCTATGTCATCTTTATGGACAGTAATCTTTTCCCCCTCATTGTCAACCTTTATTTTGCCAGGCTAAACAAACTATTTTTTTTCAGTTGCCACTTCTGTAGCAGCTTCTACTTTCTCCTTATCATTTTAGTAGTCATGCCCCATACCTGTTTTATTTTGAATTCACCTTTCTTCACTAGAGCTGATCAGAGCCTAAAATGAAGCCTTATCAGTGATTTTTGCAATACTATTAAAACTTCAAATTGAAATAGTTTTACCAGTACACCCCAAAATTGTTTTAATCTTCTTCACCATATTATACTGTCAGCTGAACATCATCTATATGTTGAAAAATACCATGTAGCCCTTTTCTTCTACCTGATGAGATCTTAAAAAATACCAAACATTTTATTTACCAAGTGTGCTACCTTGCTTCTGTATCACTGAATTCCACTCTGCCTCTTTTACTTTCAGGTTACTTATTGCTTCCTCTGCGAAATTCTGTTCATCTCACATGGTTAATGCCACCAATACATTTTATCAACACTATGCTATTCTCAGTGTTGTAGTTTGTAAGTTAAATTATATAAAACACTGTTTCCAGGCTAATCCTCCAAGGATTAGCAGGATGTTATGCATCCTTTTATTATATTCTGTCCCTGATGATAAAATTTCCCCCTACCTTTCAGTTCATCTACAATCCCAATCTTCCGTTGTGCCACAAATTAAGTATAGTATAACACTATAACCACTTCTTTAATGAAGGGCTGATAGATAATATCCATATTACTCCTTCAGTATAAAAATACAAGAGTAGCAAAACCGGTTTAGAACTATTTTTGCTAACCCTGATAATTAAAAAAGAAATCCAGTACCATCTTTTTTCCTTCATTCACTCGTTGCCAGAAAGAATGGGGGAAAGGAAATGTGACAGGCAAATGTTGTGAAAGCTTTGTTTTTAAAGCCTCCTGCATATTGCCATGATATTAATCCAACATATGGCTTTCCTGTTCAGCTGAAGATCAGGAAAATGGATAATACGTTGGACAAAATTTCTAATATCATCCTTACTGCCTTGTAGTTCAACAGGATTTTAATCTGTTCTTCTGAATTCACATGTGACTTCAGTGACAGAAGGAAACATCGGCCTAATAACTAATAAACTTACTTTTATCATAGAATGGACCAGGTTGGAAGGGACCACAAAAGATCATCTGGTCCAATCTTTCATGGAAAATGGAGCCTAGATGTGATTATTTAGCACTCTATGCAGTTACGTTTTGAAAACCTCTGCTGATGGGGACTCCACCACACCCCTGGGGAGACTATTCCAGTGATTGATAATTCTTACTCTAAAAAAAATCCTTCTAATGTATTGTACTTCAGCCCCGATCAGGACCAGACTACGCAGTCTCTCTCTCGCTCCCCCCACCCTCCAAGAGAATAGGGGAAGATGATATAAGAAAAACGGCTCAAGGTTTGAGATAAGGACAGGAAGAAACTCCTTAAAGTTACCGTTATGGGCAAAACAGACTCAACTTGGGAAAAAATACTCATTTATTTCTAAAACTAGCAGGAGAATGAGACAGGGAACAAGATAACCTCCCACCACCCCTCCCTCTTCCCGGGCTTAACATCATCTCTACTACCTCCTCCCCCGCCCAGCGGCACAGGGGGGGAAGAGGGAATGGGGGTCGCAGTCAGTTCATCACGTGTTGTTTTATGCCGCTACTTTGTCGTCAGGGGAAGAACTCCTCGCATTCCTCCCCTGCTCCATTGTGGGGTCCCTCCCACGGGCCACAGTCATTCATGAAACTGCTCTGGCGTGGGTCATCTCTTCCACGAGGTGCAGTCCCTCCAGAACAGCTGCCCCAGCGGGCCCTCCATGGGCCACAGCCTCCTTCAGGCCTCCACATGCTCTGGCGCAGGGTCCTCCATGGGCTGCAGGTGAATCTCTGCCCCTCTGTGGGCCTCCATGGGCTGCAGGGGGACAACCTGCTCCGCCATGGTTGTCACCACAGGCTGCAGGGGAATCTTGGCCAGGAGCTGCATTACTCCTCCCCCTCCTTCGGAACTGACCTTGGCGTCTGCAGCCATTCCTCACAACAGGCTGGCAGACGCCTCTCATGATCCTTTTTACATCTTATTCACTTCTCATCTCCTTTCCACTTCTTGCAGCCAGGCCGGGCCGAGTTGGGCCCAGCCGGCTGCCCAGCGGGAGGCCAGAGGGTGAGGCCTGCAAGGCCCACGCCTCCCCCTCTCTGCCCCCACTCAGCTGCTTTACATCTTCTCTCCTTTTTTTCTGTTTTCCCCTTCTTAAATACGTTATTGCAGAGGGGTTATCACGGAACATTCTGCTACCAATTGGCTCCGCCTTGGCCAGCAGCAGGTCTGCCCTAGGCCCGGCCGAGTCCACTGAACAAAGGGGAGCAACTTCTAGCAGTTTCCTACAGAAGCTACCACCTTAGGCCCCCCCTCACTAAACAAAACCAGAACATAATGTAAATATGAAACCTCTGCCAATGCAGCCTGTACCCATTGCCTCTTGTTCTCTCTATGTGGTTCTTGTGAAGAGAGAGCCTCTGTCCTCCTTGTAGCTGCCCTTTAAGCACTGCAAAACTGTGATGAGGTTGCCCTCTTTCTTCACCCAATGTCAGACATCATTTGGTGAGAGTAGTTGGACTTTATAATTCAATTTGTATTCTGAAATTATTTGTAAAAGCAGTGGTTAATTCAAACTTATTTCTTATTAAACATCACACTATTATAAGAATAGCAAAGAATCAACATATTACTGCATTGCTTTTGTGTTTCACTAACGCCACACTACATTTTGAAATGAGCTTCTAGGCATCTAATTTTTGTGGTTTGAAAATCTCAGTGACGAAAATACTGACAAAAAATGTATGCCATATATGTCTATAGATGTCATACATAAAGAAATTTGGATGCTTTATTTCAAAACATGTCTATGTGTGAAAAGAGACCCTTAGTGTTTAAAATATTAACTGGAATAAGGAGATCTGCAAATACCATAGGTATGAGCCATATATTTTAGGTGAGTAGCCTAACCATCATTGGCTATTTGGGTGTAAGTGCATCCTGACACATATTTTTCAGTGAAAAATATGTTCAGTATTTAAAACGTATTGGTGCATCTCAGGAAAAATAAAGAAAGTAACCCTTAATATCCTAAAAATATTTTACGATCAGAAAAATCTCTTCTACGTGTTTTCTTATTATGCTGCTGCTTATTATTCTAATAGATGCCTTAAAAGAATGTTACTTTAGAATTGTTACTTTAGAATGTTACTAGACAATTCCAATTGTCTATGCACACTTGGCATGCCTTTGTGATTGCATAAATACTGTAACCAATGGGCAAAATGCCAGATTGGAGTACAGGGAGTAATAGAGCAGAAAAAGCAATATGAGGCCTAATACTCAGACATACAAATTTCAGGGTATTTACTTGATTGACATCCTCTTTGTAGTGTTTCTAACCATAAAACACTAGCACCTGGAGGGGAAAAGAATGCAAGTGAATTTATCAACCTTTACTATCGTATCAAATGGTTTTTTAATTATTTAAATTTTCACAAATATCCTTTTCAATTATTTACTCAGATCAGTGGCGTCAATGAGCAAAATATGAGAAACTCTAGCACTACTTTATTATTATTGGATTAGTTTAGATGTTTAATGAAAAAAATGTTTGATTATATTACATTTTTACTTCCCCCCTTCCCATTTAATCTTGTCTCTAAGAGTAAATAAAATTAAGTTTGTTGGCATCTCACTTCTGAAAGTACTCTGCAAATATAATTGCTCTCTAAACAGAAATTAGCTCACCCAAGTGCTTCACCAAAGATGATTTGATTTTAGATAGTTCTTTTTAGTACAGGAATTATTGTTTTCTGTTGCAATTGTATTATTAATAAGTTGTAGTACACAAACAGAATACTGGATGCAATTCCTGGGTCTTCTATGTGAAAGTTTACAATCTCAACACCTGGCACATATAATTCAGGCTGTTGCCAAAGTCTTATCCATTATTTTCTCAGCCATTCCAAAAAAAAGAGCATCTTAGCTCTTTAACAGAGATATCATACATTCTTCATGCATGATCATGTTTACATGTTTACATGTTTACATGTTTACATGTTTACAATAACCCCACTAAAATTCTAAGCATGCAAAATTATTTAATCTTTAGTTCAAACCTGACTAATTAGAACGTTCTCATTAAAATAATTAGTGCCTCTTCTGAAGGGCTAATCCATTGATCTGTATTACTTCTATGTTAAGACTTTCACTAATGCCTTTACGAAGATGAACATCTATCAATAATAAAAGATCATGAATCAAATGCTGATTAAAGAGATTTCTAGTTCTGCATGTAATTTTATTAGCAGGAGGTGATTGTATTAATAATATTCTACTGTTATTGTATTGTTCATACCCACAACCTGTTCTAGGTCTCTATCAACCTAATATTTCATCACATCTTTTTCATATGATGCATTGAAGCTAGAGGGCTTGTCTTAATATGGACCTCTATCATCCTTTTTCTCCTCCTCCCTGTTTTTAAAACATTTTCAGACATGACCGAATTCTTTCTGTCCAGCCAAAATCCCAGTAGCCTGAAACAGAATTTCCAAAATGGAAACTGTCAGTAGAAAATTTCAGACTGAACAATTACTGTTTGGGAGCTGAAAACTATACAGCTACTGTTCAGCAACTCTAATTAAAGACAGAGCTTGCTCTTCACCATTTGTGTATTATGGGCTGAACCATTGTCTGTGGAAGGTGTTTCAATCATTATCAAGTAATAATGATTGAAACAGCTGTAATATTGGAGAGTTTTCTCTCTACTTCTCCAGAAGTTGTTTTACAAGAAAGACTTCAAAAAGAAAGGAATGTTCAACCTTGCTCAGCTTTGTTCATAATTTTTGTTACATATGAACATTACAGAATGCTGATCTGTACTGGCTCAACACACCTCTAACAGAGTCTTTATAAATGTTTTTATCTAAAACTCAATATTAATTCCAATGAAACACTATTGTGATTATTAAGTTATAGCCCTGAGAGTCTGGTATCTTGTGTCTCTTCTTGTTTTTCTACAGACTCGCTTCCTGGCTTGCCCTCACTCCTCTGAACAAAATATTTAGAAACTTCAAGCTATATTCCTAAATCCAAGGGTATACAACTCCCTCTAGAATTTCCAAAAAAGACTTGCAGGCTCTAATCATCTCTACTCAACCGAGAAAATATTATACAACTTTTCCAAGTGTCAACACTTGAAAAGAGAAAAGAGTAATTCATTCTCTTTTTTTTTTTTCTGTATTTTTCCAGGATATCACAGGACACTCCAATTTATTAAGAAAGGTAAAAAGCGCTTTTAACTTTCTTTATAAACAGCTCATTGACCAGTCTCTTTTTTCTGATAAAATGCATTTTGTAGAATATTGACTCCTGGAGTCCCTGTTAATTTTCTGTCTTTGGAATTGAATTAGGCAACTTAACAGATCTAAAAACTGGGACAACACACTATCAGTATACCTGAGGCAGGTGAGTTTTTTTCCCTAGTTAAAATTATTTGAAAGCAGAACGTTCTTTATGCTATGAAATAAACCCTTATCTTAAAATCAACATGGCAATGTTGCAAACAATAATTTCTATCAGTAAGAGCAGCCAATATAATAGGACTCCACTAGAATAAAGTAACAATTATGGAATTTGTATTTAAAATCTAGATAATAATTCTGTAGTTTGAAAAGGAATGCTGCCATTCCCTGTGCACATGTTAACAGCTAGAGATCCTAAGATCCAGAAAAGCTGGTGTATCTTTCCCATACACAATTAGAAATACAGAGTAAAGAAAAAGTGGCTGAATGAAAGCAATTCAGGTCAGTCAGAGATTGAATATAAAGAAAAGGTGAGAAAAGATTAAATTGAGAGTTTGTACAGAAAATTCATCCACAACCAAGAAAAGTTAGCGTTTGTCTTTTGTCCTGGACCTATTGTGTTGGCCCTTCCCCTATTATGTGACTATCATCACATGGGTATGCCACAAAAAGTTATGCAGAAAATTCAGTGTAAATATACAATAGAATTTCAACAGTGAAGTTCAGATTCTGTTCACTTACAGTTACAGGTGGTAGAATTCTCTCCTGAGCCAAAGAATCATCAGTGTTAAAAATGTTACGATAGCAGTTGAAACAAATTTCATCATCTTTATTGAATTCTGTTTTTTAAAATGACTTGACTTCTTCAGCATTGTTATTATTATTCTTTGTGTTGGGATAGTAGGAAAGCATTCTGAGTGCTCTCAAAATTAATGCAAATTGCAGGTTGTCCAGAGAGACTGTCATGCTAGTGATATCTGGGTGATTAGTGAATGGCAATCTTAAATGCACTAAGTCCAATTATGTATTTCTGCTTGGAAGTGAACAAACCAAATACAGATTTTTAATTCTGTAATGAAGTATTGACAAGCCTCTGAAAAGTTTAGGAGCTGAAACTTAAATTCACATGCTTAGTACCTGTATGTTTTTTTAAATATTTTTAGCAGTGCAATTTAGAAGAAAAATAAAAATTACAGATAAGAGTTACCATAGACTTGACACTTACTTGCCGTGGTAGTAAACAACAGCTTGTTCTCTTATATCTCAGAATCACTATTATGCGACAGATATTTATTAAGAGGCATCTTTAGAAATGTCTCTCCTTACATTTTAATACATTGCCAATAGCCTTCTAGAAGGAAGAAGAAAAGAAATCAAAATATCTTATATAACAGCAAACATATGAACAAAACAATAAAATATCCCTTGTACAAACATTTGCATGTGTAGGACATCATTAAAGTAAAAAATGAAGGAAACTTAGAACTGCAATTCAAAATTTCTACATATTTTAACAGGAAAAAAACCACAAATACATAGTATCAGTATTTTCTGTTAAAGACATTTTTTTAAATGTATTTCATTTATTTTATGCATTGGGTTGATGTGTCTAGACTGGACCTTTAAAGTTATAATGTGATAAAATATAATTTAGAAACAAAAGTTGTTTTGAAATGAAAACTTAAAAGCATTTATTCTGAGAGACAATACATACTGTTCTCATGGAGTGGTTTCCCAGAAATAGTTTAATGTTATTCTTACTAGAGTTTTAAAATTTTTAAAATAAAAACTTTATAGTGCAAATCTAGGTTTTATTAAACTTCTATTGGAAAAAAATATTTCTTCACTATCATGACAGAATTGTCACAAAAAAACTTGAGAACCTCCAAGACAGTTTTCCATATAGTACACCTAGAAAAAAGTATGCTTAATTGAATTCCTGCCTCACGTGAAAACAGAGTTGCTCAAAGGGGATATAAACGTATGTAGAACATGGCATTTTTATAAGAAGTGGGCTAAAGTCTCGCTATTTTTAGACGGGAATGAGCTGAAATGCTCTGTCTTTATGAGAAGACTTACAAAGATCCACTTCTGCTTCAGATGGTCTAATTTTGCAAAATTTCAGAAAAATTATGCAGATGACAGTAAGGCAATAGTGTAATCTGTAGCAGCATAAAACCTAGAGCAAATACACTTTCACTGAGCTCCAGTATGCCATGATCAGACTAAAGCTAGTATTTATGATTAGTTCTGGAGTTATGCTACACAGAAATCTGTGTAGTCACACACTTATAAATCTGTCCATTTAAAATCACTATTTCTACAGTTTTTCTTCTTGCATATCATATATATTTGGAAGATCCTCAACCCTATATAGTTTTGCAATTGGAAAATTGTTAGTGTATTAATGACTGAATTCTATATGGTGGTGACACTGCTGTCATTACATAGGGAAATTATGACCCATAGTTATCCATGACTGGGCATCTATTCTTGCAGCACGTGTTCCCCAACATGGTAGCTCATCTCTCCTATCTGTGCACTGTCAGTTTATTACCATTTCAGCCTAATCAAGGCTACAAAAGACATAATGAGATGCCCTTTGTGCATCTGGAAGCAATATTATACAGAAGTTGTTCCATGAATAGAACAGATTTTCCATTACTTTATTTTCATTTTTAACACAATTAATTATATTAAAAAATGACAGTAATAAAAGAGAAAGAAGAATCATTTTATACAGGTAAAAGTGTAGCTTAGTCATAAGTGAAAAGTATCATATTCAAAGCACAGGTGGATAAAAGCAGTGCTTATTGCTTCCTTTATTATAGTTTAAATAATTTATCAGCTCTGCATCCTATTTATTGATTCTCTGACAATGCAGAAGGATAAGGGATTTAAAATATTTGAAGCACTTTTCTCCATTTTTATAAAATTTGTGATATGTAATTGATCCATAATTGCAAATACTGGAAGCAAATGATGCTTTTTCCTTCTTCCTGCTGGGAACACTATTGAGTACATCAATACTTTTCTTTATGATTTTTCAAAAGTCAATCAATTTTTCAGATAAGACACTGAAGTTCTACCATCTTTCAGCCTAGATTGAATCTTCAGGAACATCATGAATATGTTCTGTCACAGTAGGCATGATATTGCAATTCCAAATCACAATTCTTTCTATATTGTAAAATAGAAGTATTATGTATTTTTTCTTCCTTTGAGCTAGCTCAGTAGCAGTTCCAAACCAGTGAAGACAATAAGATGGAACAAAGTGTAAATAAAACCCCAAACCACAAAAACTATTCTCACACTTCCTATCTTTTCTGATCTTTTTAGAGCATTTGACTCCTTTTCAGCTTTTAATAAGAGGGAGTACATCATACTCTCCCCAAAGAGAGGACATGCCTAATGTAGTGGTGCACAACAGATGAGATGGATCTTACTATTCTCTGTTTCCCTCAGCAGTGCTTTAAAGAGAATCACAGCAAATAATTAGGTTACTGTTTACAAGAGTTGGACATTAACATAACTATCTTCTTCAAAACTGCATTTCAGTGATTATATGGTCTCTGTTTATGTTTAAGCATCCTGTCCCTCTTACTAAAACCAATATTTTTACTACCATAAAACTGCATGCTTTTGCCTTGAAAATGCAGCAGTGATGGAATAATTCCCATGTAAACCAAGGAAAAAGTCTAGTTTTAGAGATACATGTCAAAAATTACCCATCAGTTTGCTGTCTTTACAAGATTTGAATGTTAGCTGATATCATAGAAAAATTACCTACTTACTGTGAGAAGTTCCTCACTCTTACTAAAGTCTATAAAAGTTGTCAAGTGTTGAACTAAATCCTTAGATAGTATATGTCAATGGTATTGATTGTAAAGAAAGTATAATAATAGAATCATAAAACAGTTTGGGTTGGAAGGGACCTTTAAAGGTCATCTAGTCCAACTCCCCTGCAAGGAGCAGGGACATCTCCAACCAGATCAGGTTGCTCAGAGGCCCGTCCAACCACATCTTTAATGTTTCCACGGATGCGGCATCTACCACCTCTCTGGGCAACCTGTTCCAGTGTTTCACCACCCTCATTATAAAATTTTTTTTCCTTATATATAGTCTGAATCTACCTCCTTCTATTTTAAAATCATCCCCCCTTGTCCTATTGCAAAAGGCTTTGCTCCTCGTTTTTCCTATAAGCCCCCTTTTGGTAATGGAAGGCTGCAATAAGATCTCCCTGCAGCCTCCTCTTCTCCAGGCTGAACAGACCCAACTTTTGCAGCCTCTTCACAGGGGAGGTGCTCCAGCCTTCTGATCATCTTCGTGGCCCTCCTCTGGACCCTCTCTAACAGCTCCATGTCCTTATTATGTTGGGGGCTCCAGAGCTGGATGCAGTACTCCAGGTGAGGTCTCACAAGAGCAGAGTAGAGAGGCAGAATCACCTCCCTCAACCTGCTGGCCATGCTTCTTTTGATGCAGCCCAGGATGCAGTTGTCTTTCTGGGCTGCAAGCACACATTGCTGGCTCATGCTGAGCTTCTCATGCACTAGTTCCCCCAAGTCCTTCTCAGGGCTGTTCACAATCCATTCTCCACCCAGCCTGTATTTGTGCTTGGGATTACCCCGACCCATGTGCAGGACCTTGCACTTGGCCTTGGTGAACTTCATGAGGTTTACACAGGCCCACCTCTCCAGCCTGTCAAGGTCCCTCTGGATGGCATCCCTTCCCTCCAGTATGTCAACCACACCATACAGCTTGGTGTTGTCAGCAAACTTGCTGAGGGTGCACTCTATTCCACTGTCCATGTCGCTGACAAAGGTGTTAAACAGGGCAGGTCCCAGTACTGACCTCTGAGGAATGCCACTCGTCACTGATCTCTATTTGGACATCAAGCTGCTGACAGCAACTCTCTGAGTTTGGCCATCCAGCCAATTCCTTATCCACTGAGTGGTCTGTCCTTGAAACTCATGTCTCTCCAGTTTACAGAGAAGGATGTCATGCAAGGCAGTGTGAAATGATTTGCCCAAGTCCAGGTAGATTATGTTAGTTGCTCTTCCCTTCTCCACTGATGCTGTAATCCCATCACAGAAGGCCAGGAAATTGGTTCAGGCATGATTTGCCCTTAGTGAAGCCGTGCTGGCTGTCACCAATCACCTCCTTATTTTCCATGTGCCTTAGCATGGTTTCCAGGAGAATCTGTTCCATGACCTTGCCAGGCAGAGGTGAGACTGACCGGCCTGTAGTTGCCGGGGTCTTCCTTGTTCCCCTTTTAAAAATGTGCATTATGTTTCCCCTTTTCCAGTCAGTGGGAAACTCACTGGACAGCCATGACTTCTCAAATATGATGGAAAGTGGCTTAGCAACTTCATCCACCAGTTCCCTCAGGACCTGCAGATGCATCTCATCAGGTCCCATGGACTTGTGCACCTTCAGGTTCCTTAGATAGTCTCAAGACTGTTCTTTTGCTACAGTGGGCAGTTCTTCGTTATCTCAATCCCTGCTTTTGTCTTCTGCAACTTGGGCGATGTGGCTAGAGCCCTTGCTGGTGAAGACTGAGGCAAAAAAGTCATTGAGTACCTCAGCTTTCTCTATGTCCCACGTAACCAGGTCTCCTTTTTCCTTCTGGAGAGGGCCCACATTCTCCATGGTCTTCCTTTTATCCCCAAGGTACCTAAAGAAGCTTTTCTTTTTGCCCAGGAACCTCCTGGATTGCTTGTGCCCTGCTGTGTTCTCCCTCCAACAGATATCAGGGTGGCTGAAGTCCTCCATGAGGACCAGGGATTGTTGACTATGAGACGGCTCCTGTCTGTCTACAGTGGCCGTCATCCTCTCAGTCCTCCTGGTCAGGTGATCTGTAGCAGACCTCCACTGTAATGTCACCTGTCCCTACCCTCCCTTTAATCCTGACCCATAAGCTCTCTGTCAGCTCCTCATCCATCCCCAGGTGGAATTCCATGCACTCCAGCTGGTCTTTGACATAGAGTACCCTGACTCTAGCTGGAGGTGTTATTCCAATGATTTCAAGAGAAACAGGATAGGTCTCTTATCACCACTACAGACTAATATTTTTTCTGCTTGTGTCACCGTTTACCAAACTGAAAGAGTAATAATACTGTCCATCTCACAGTTATACTGAGAAGAGTACTAGTTATCATTTGCAGAAGTGTTCTAGCAGTGTTGAGTGTATTATGCATATAACGTCATAATCTTAACAACAGAAACAAATAAAGATAGGTAGCCATATGACAGTTTTCTCAGTCTGGAGAAAACACAAGCCAGATTTCAGAGAATAAAGCCTTGGTAAGCCAAAAAAAAATTCTGCATCTACTTTGACAACAGCAGACTCAGTCATCAGCTGAGCAAGTTTACACTTGGAAGACCTGAAGCAGAAAAGTGGCTTACTTTTAAACCACACTATTGCTCCTCCAATACTGCAAATTGCAGCTCTGAGCTCGGGGTGCCAATTTAGCTTCAAAGAAAACAGGTATGACATCAAAAGCAGTGTAGTCACAGCAGCACAGCACTTGGCACAGAAAAGTCATCCTGGTAAGTAGCTTATTTCAAGGTAAGGAGAATACAAAGAAGTCTCTCTGTGCTAGTGTACCATCCACTAAGGAGATACTCCTTGCTTTGAGTCACTACTGTACTTCAGATTGTTTTCCGTAGGACTGGGGTTCTAACGAACTACAGCAGCTGTTGGCTGCTACTGAACCAATGTCCTGCATCTGTCTCACTGATGGAGACTGTAATCTTTTTGTGACACTTTCTAGATCCTGTCACATACTTGACATACTTTATATTGGAAAAAGTTGGAAATAGAATACTTGCACCTTTAAGAGCTGATGTTCCCCTTTCTGGAATGTTTTGGTACAGCCAGAATTTTTTTTTTCTGTTAAAATCTATTTCCTCTAGCATTTGTTAACTTATTGTTTTACTCTTTAAGACTCCTCACAGCTCTAACTCAGATTTTGCATTGATAAACACCAAATAACACATGTTGGAGCTAAACACATAAGCTTTTTCTCACCCTAAGATTCCTCTTCTGAAGTGCAAATTTTGAGATATCCTCTCAAGGCAGCTTTTGTCTGTTTTATACCTGACAGTGCCAAGTGGCTGGGACATGCACCAAAGACTAAGTACAAGCATGTTTCTCATTGTGTTGTCTAAAGACTATATAAAACTTAGACATCAACATGTCATGGAAATACATGTGTGCAATTTTGATGTTCTCAAATTGTATTGCTGCTAGATCATAACCATGTGAAATATTTCATCCCCACCTGTACAGAAACTTATATGGTATAGTAATCCTTATTAATTCTAGCAAGTTGTTTGTAGAACTTGTACAATTAAAAGTTGTTTCAATACCTCACTGAGATAATAATTAGAAACTTTCTTCTAATGAAACCCCAAAACTATTCACATCTGTTTGTGCTTGTGTCAGTGCTGTCTTTCAGCTTTAGTATCATTTCCATTCAATGCTGCTTTTAAAGAGATTGATAGTATTCTTTTAATCATATAAAAATGCTTAAAATATCTTTTTTTTTTTTCATTCTGCTCGCTCATTTTCAAGGAGAAACAAAAACTCTTTTTTCATCTCCCTATACATCTTTACTAGCCTGGCACTGAAAAAAAAAAAACTATCAATGTCTAATTAGTTCTCTGCCTTGACAATAACCTGTAAAACTGATGTTGCAAGACTTTCTAGGAATCTTTCTTCCTTCCCTAAAATCTAGGTCCTTTAAATCACATAGAAGAACAAAGTAAACCATGAGCAGCCAAAGAGATTTTCCCTTAGCATGAGCATTGTGAAGAAAAGCCACAAAGCTCCCCACCTACCTGTTCCTTACTGGACAGATGTTGAAGATAGATCTGAAAATAGACAAATGGTTTTACAAGTTCTACTACAAATCATCCTTAAATTTAGATGAGTAGATTCCTGAACTTTCCTTTCTTGTTTTTTTTTTTCTATTTCGTTATAGCCTTTTTAAAATTTATTGTAGTAGCACTTTTCCATCTAGGCCAGTGACCATGTAGCTATTTCTGAGTCAGCCAAGATGCAAGACATTTAGCAGGGGTTCACAGTATATCATATAGAAAATAACAGAGTAGAATTCACTACTCAAAAGCAATGTAAGAATAGAAATTGTTCATACAGTGTTTTTAAATGATTCAGGTTGATAAGCATAATATCTGGGGACACACATCCAAATTTTATATTTTCCATTTTAATTTGGATTTTGTTCTAATTTCTCCCTCTTAAGTGAAAAGAATAAAAACTAATGAAATAAAAACTACATCTATCACTTCTCAGAAACAGAGATTGCAAAGTCACTAATGAAATATAGACTGATAACAGAATAGTAAATTTTAACTTCAAAGAGGATTTCTTCTTCTACATTCTTTCCCTACATACATTATATACCTGGAAAAAAAAAGGTTAGAAAGGAAACCACAGCTGTGTCTTTTTATTAGAGACAATCTATTTTTATTAAAATTGTATGAAGAGAAGTAAAAGCTTCATGTCATTCAAATAATTTCACTAGCCATACTACAACCTCATAAAAGTCAATCCTCCTGACAAAGTTTTTAAAGCACCTTTTCATTTTGTTTAATAAAATTTGATTTTTATAAAGCCTTCCACCTATAAAAAGTACAGGCAGTTTTTATTACTGAATCACAATGATTTTTTTAAGTTAATGAATTCTTACAAGACTAACCTTTTCCCAAGACTTTAATTATTCCTTTATGTCAGTATGTGTTTCTTTTCTGTTTACTTATATAGTGAATTATCAACAAATAATATTCAAGGAGCTTTTCCTGATAATTAAAACAAATCAGACATGGTCATTAATTTATTTGAATAAGATTATGACTGTAAATTTTATTTTGATAACATTTTGAGAAGCGCAAACCTTCTAAATTGCTTTCTTAATTAATAACTGAGAGAGAGAAAATGGTGTGCAGGCCTGTTAGATTTGATATTATCAACTAGCTGGCTGATCTTGAGTGGTATTTAGAGTGCGTTCCTGGAAACCTTTCACCACATGACTGTTTTTTACTCAAAACAGAAAACTTGCTGAATTAGAAGTGCAACTTTTGCAAACTGGATTGCAACTAGTATGAGTGCAGCTAGGAAAGAATTGGGATCCTTCATGTGAGCTGAACTAGTTGGATATTCATGACACTAGAAAGTCTGTATGGCTTCTGCACCTAATTTGCCCCTTAGGGATCAAATATGTAAGAATGATGAGGAGAGATGGATGTATTACTCTTAACAACCAAACCATTGGAATAAGTTGTATTTTGAAAATCATTGTTACTTATTTTGTGTGTGGCAGTAGGGGTTCCAGAGGAAATGAGATTTTAGGTAATTCTGAGGGCTAGGTGATTAAGGACTTGAGGATCATACACCAAACTGCTGCATCTCAGCAGTTTGCACAGTTTTCATATGAATATAATAATGATTCTCTTCCCCTCAGAGAGGTGTGTAATTAGTTATCTAATAAATGCATGTGAAGCACTTGGAAATGCTCAAATGAGAGATGATTCTGCTACTGAGAGTAGGCAAAAATGCAATTCTCTTATTTTCTCTTCACAGCTTCACTTTCTTTTTTCAA
This sequence comes from Ardeotis arabs, assembly GCA_011801015.1. NCBI lineage: Eukaryota > Metazoa > Chordata > Aves > Otidiformes > Otididae > Ardeotis > Ardeotis arabs. The sequence goes on along the minus strand of JAAGAY010141788.1, from coordinate 21,325 downwards.
GCTGCAATATTTATTATGTGGACCATAAAATCTTTAAAACATCTGGTAAACCACAGTTAGTCATTTACAATATAGTAAAGACTGTACAGTGCACACACATATTTCAGCTCAAAATATTATCAACATATCTTAGACTTAGAAATTTAATATGCCAAAAAAAAGATAATGATTGTTGCATAGTTATTGCTAAGTAATTTTTCCTCATTGAAAAAGACACTTCAGCTTAAGTGGAAGGGTTCAGAGTGCAATGAAGTCTGGGCTCATCCAATGAGTGGAGTGAATGTGAGTGTCAGATTCACCTCTGTGCTGGTACTGACAGGAGACAAAGAAGAAATGGCATCAGAAGAATCTGACATAATTTGCAACATGGGATAATTTAGAAATACAGGGATAAGGTTATCAGTGTTGGATACTTCAGACTGCGTGCCTGCTTCTCTTCCCCTGATGTGTGCAGCAAGGACTGAAAACCAGGACAGTAGGTTCACTGAATTCCCATTATCTCTTGGCTGTCATATACTTCAGTATGGACATTTTTTTTCCACGCTTCAACTCTATCTCTTACTTGTTCTAGAATGTGTGCTATTTGCATATTGTGATTAGAGCCTGCATATATACTTTGAGAATGTATATGTTTTTCTTAGGATGAATCTCAAAATGTGTGCAATACTGCATATAAGGGTGATGTTTCTCATTCTGGTAAAATAAATATTTTCAGCTTAGGAGTAGGACCCTTAAGGAAAGGTTTATTTATGAATCAGATCTTCCAGAATACAGCATAGGTTTCCATTTTTACAGCAATTATTGTCTCATTAATTTTGTGGTTGATACAGCCATCAGTTCGAGGTTCATTGGTTGCCCTTTTCATTATGATGTGTTTTAATTATATTGTATATAATGTAATATTTTCCATCTCATCTCTTTTGCTTGCTCACTGGCATCATTCCCTCCACCTTGCTGGCTTGCTTTTGCTCCTTTGCTTGCTGCTCGATTTCGTGTCCGTGATCACTGCTTGGGACAGGCTGTATTGGTCACTGGGACATCGGGCAGTGCGAAATTGTGCAGTGTTCATTTTGTATATTTTAGTGTCCTTATATTCTGTTATTATTGTAGTTTTCTTTTGTGTGATGGTTTAGCCCTAGTCACCACAGTTTCTCGCTCACCCTCCCCCTCCCCAGTGGGATGGGGGAGAGAATTGGGAAGAAAGGAAAACTCACGGGTTGAGATGAAGACAGTTTACTAAAATAGCAAAGGAAAACTACAATAACTAGAATTATTCTGTCAATTATTCTGTCTGTCTTTCTCCCAGCTTCCTGCATCTGCACATTAGTGAGACTTGGAAAGCTGGACAGTGTCCTTGGTCTCATTAACAACAACTCATGTCACTGGTGTGTTTATTAGCATTCTTCACATCCGAAATCCAAAACACACTGGCTACTGAGAGGAAAATTAACTCCATCCCTGCCAAAACCAGGACAGTATCCACCCCTTATTCCATACGATTTACGTCATCATTATATATATATACACATAGAGATATCATTCCCTCTATCTATGGGCTATCTCTCCAAAATCTTTTGAATTCATTTAGTCCATCACTTTGGGTTTCATCTGTCATAACAGTCTTTCAGGGCAAGAGAGGGATGGTATGTACTGTGGAGCTGTTGCATGCTGCATCTGAAGCTTGCAGTTGGTACATCTGGTGTGGCTGGTATATCACATCCATGGTCTGCGAGTTGAAGAAGTTGATCTTGAGGAAGTTGCTGGGCACCAGTTCTGGTTCCATCACTGCTGCATCTCACTCGGTTTCATCAAAGTTCGTTCTTCACTGATGAGGGTAGTTCTTGTTGCAATAACTTTTATATGACATCTAATAACTACGGAAATGATTATATACCATTCAAATTATTGGCTATTTTCACCTAAAATCAAATCTACTTGAGGTACACATCGGACTTCCCCATCCTCCCGCATCACCCACCAAGTACATCCAGGTCCTTGAGCAAAAGCAAAATCCCACGGGTAGGTTTGCCTTTGCCCAAGGGAGAAATAACCCAGACTGTCTTCCCCAGTATATTCCTTACATGCACCACAGAGACTTTATCACCTTCTACAGTATCAGTAAAAGTTCTGATTGAGCAGGGCCAGCTTAATTGATGGATCCCCGAGTGTTGACTAACCAAGAGACTTTTGCTAAATGTTTATCCTAGTTTTTGAAGGTTCCACCACCCCTGCTTTCAGTTTGGCCTGATGCAGCTCAGCTCAGCTCGGCTGGGCTCAGCTCAGCTCGGCTGGGCTCAGCTTGGCTCGGCCCGGTTCAGCTCGTACCAACATGGCTCGGCCAGGCTCAGCTCAACTTGGCTCGGCTTGGCCAGGCTCAGCCCAGCCCAGGATGGCCCAGCCCCTTGCACTGCTGCCAGTCGTGCGGGTCATAGTGGGTGGAGTGGATGGTGCTGCATCCATTCATGTTATTCTGCTGTTGCACCTTATGCTCTGCTGTTACACCTCCCCATTCTAACATTATTAACTCCTACCAAGAGAGTTTTGAATTTTTTACAATGAGGGTGGTGGAACACTGAACAGGTTGCCCAGAGAGGTGGTAAATGCCCCTCACAGGGCCTGAAAGAGTTAATGTGTGTTGATGTCTCAAACATTGTTATGGGGCAGGGTGCAGTTTGCATAGTGGTGGTAGGAGTCCGAGGCCATATGGGGAATGCCAAGCTCTGCAGGCCCCTGTTAATGACTTCCCACGTATAGCAAGGGATCACACAGTGGTCATCTGAGGAAATGGCTTCCAACTACCCCTCACATTTAGCACCTGCTTAGTGCCTGTGCAGAGGACTCAGAACTCTCTGGAACCAGACCATACAAGTCCTCAAGGGGCATAACTTGAGGCGAGGATTAGACTGGAAAAAGACACTGCCTGAGGGAGCCATGTAGTGAGCCCCCCCACTGGAAGATCATCACGGCCACCCATCAGCACGCCTCCGCCACCAGGCTGCATGCCCACCTGCCACCCCGCCGGAGAATCTGTGCACCCATCCATCATCATTGTTTCTGGAACCAAGGGTAGTGATATCTCTTTCCCCCTCTTTCTCCCTTTTCCATTTTTCTCCTTTTCCTTCTTATAAATGTTGTGGTAAGAGCCTTGGCTATCAACCCCTTTATGCTTTCCAAGTTTTCAAAGTTAAGTCATTCCTTGCTAATGTTAAATAAAGTGTTAAATTGATCGTTTGGTGTAATTTCACCTTAATGTAGTCGGAGGGAATCACGAACCTGCTACGGCCCTGGGTTGTAACAAAAAATTGGCGTCATGGACAGGATTCTCTCATTGGTACTAAAACGATCATTAGGCCCAGGCCTTTACCACGGCCATCCTCTAAGGGGCATCATACACAAAGGAGACGGTCCTCTGCAGACTGACAAGGGATCTGTTCCCTGTAGTTGTAGGCTCACTATGGCCTCCCAGGGAGATCTGATTGTAGACTCTCATCTTCTCCTGGAGAAATTAGAGGGCTATAATGCCCGACCTTCTCCCCCTGTTGTGACTTGGGCCCAAAATAATTGGCACGATCCACAAGCCAAGGAACGAAGACTTAAACTTGGAAAGGGAAAGGCGTTGGTTTGTGGGGTTTAGGAGCTGCTCTGGTGGCAGCACAATGGGATCCACAAGCTGTAGTGGACCGAATCTCCATTCTGATAAAAGGAAAATTTAAACATGGAAAGGGAAAGGTGTTGGTTTGCGGTGTTTTGGGAGCTGCCCTTAGGGGGGCTCTGGTATCTGACCCGACAAGGAGAGAGGGAGGCAATAAAAATAAAAGTTTTACAAGAACAACTAGACAATGAGACAAAAGGTCTCTCCAAACAGTGTAGTCTTGCTGCCGAGCAGGCAACTAACCAGAGGCTACGTACTGCTCTGGAAGAGGCTTTGGAGCGGGAAAAGATACTAAGGCAGCAATTGAATGAAACCCATTCCCAAACTAGTGTGGGAAACATGGATATAATTTCTGATCAGGGAAAGGAATTAGAATTGTTATACTCTTCTGAAGATTTAGAACACATAAAAGAAACACCTCCCTCTGGAACAGAGGAAGCTAAAATGCGACCTCTAATTAAAACAGAAACTGTTGATGATGGTATGAAGGAGCTCAACAAGTCACTATTCGTACGGTTCCCTGTTCCCCTAGTGATTTGGCTAAAATTCAGGAAAAATATTCCTAGGGACCCAGGGAGATGGAAACCAAATATGTGTAGAGGGTGTCTGTCACTGGGGGTGCCTGTATTTTGCTCCCGGAAATTCCAACAGGTGTTCTGGGGCTTGATCTGCTTGGGGGGTGGGTGTTTGGTCTCCTGGCTGTTCATATGCAATTGAAGGAGGCTTCATGGATGTTGGGCAGGGCCCTTTCCCTTGGGGGCTGAGAGGGGATAACCCCTGTTGTGGCCGGGTTGTGAGGGCAGGGGAGAATTATTCCAGCCAATTCAACTTATAACTCCCTGGTATGCCCAGTCCATAAACCTAATGGAAAGTGGCAATTGACAATTGATTGTTGATGGCTAGATGCCAGTGCGGGCCCCTTGGCCGCTGCCGTACCTAAACATAGCTGAACTAATCACAACTGTACAGGAACGAGCCCACCAAATCTTAGTAACTACCAATGTAAAAGAGATGTTTTTCATGGTTTCCCTGCAAGAAGCAGACAGAGTTCCTTTTGCTTTCACATGGGAAGGCATGCAGTTTACTTTTACATGCCTTCCGCAGGGATACTGTCATTCACCAACCATTGCTTATTGTGCATTGACACAAGAGCTTGCCCAAATTACTTCCAGGGAGGGGGTCAAAGTGTATCAATATATTTGAACCTCACTTAAAGAATGTGTGGTTCACTGATGCATCCTCTAAAAGAGAGGGAGGGGAGGTGTGGAAATACTGAGCAGTAGTAGAAGGTGGTGGGGGTGGGGTGCTCAGGTGGGAGAGTTGGTAGCAATTTGGAGTGTGATAAGGAGAGAGGCTGAGAACCTCTCTGGGTACCAGTGTTTATTTATATAAACTCATACGCTGTATTTAAGGGATGCACTGAGTGGCCACCTTTCTGGGAACAAAATCGGTGGAAGGTTAATCGAGTGCCTATGTGGCAAAAGGAAATCCTAAATATTGCTAAACAGGGGACTTTTTTGGTGGGATGGGTAGCTGCATATGAAAAGGGAGATCACCCAGTCCACATCTGGAACACAGTAAAGGGGCTGAAGCTATGGTTTAGTTACCTACCAAACCCCCAATCAATTGATCAGATAATGGTAGCCACTTTACAGTCCCATCCCTGGAAACATTCAAGGCCAGGTTGGATGGGGCTCTGAGCAACCTTATCTGGTTGGAAATGTCCCTGTTCCTTGCACAGGGGTTGGACCAGATGGCTTTTAAAGGTCCCTTCCAACCCAAACTGTCCTGTGGTTCTAAGGTTCTTTAGTGGCATCTCTTCAGTGAGTACCTGATAATTCAAATTTGAAGTACCTGCCCTCAGCAAATAGCTATTGGATTTCAGGAAGTATTAAAAATTGAAGACTGAGATTAACTTTTATTTTTATGTGAGCATGCACGTGTGTGTGTTTATTAGGGATTAAAACAACTTGATTTTTTTCTCTCTCAAGGGAAAGCTTGTGTTGAAACTGGAAAAATTCAAGTGTGATTGAAGAAGTATTTTTCAGCCCATATTAAATGGATTCAGTTTATATTTTGAAACTAAAAAACATGTCTGCAGTAAATAATGTTTTTAAACTACACAAGCAAGGTTAGAATTGAGCATCCAGGGCTAAAATATATACTTTAAAAGTAGAATTTATCACAGAAACAAAAACAGAAGCCTCTAGAAAACAGGGACATAAAATCTTACACTACTACAACTGTGAGCTATCCTTGGAGTTCTACATCTTTTGGGCTCTATACACTATTTTTTGTTCTTAAGCTTGGGAAGATCTAGAGATTGAAACTCAGCTGTAGGTAAAGGGAAAAAAAGTTTATCATCTGATCTTCATGAAAAACAGCTTTCCTATAGCTTTCTCATTTAGAGTGCTTTTCGTTAGGGAGCATATGGTCTTGTTAAATTAAGTATGGTCACGTGCTGTTGTGCTTATTTTAAGTAGGTTCTCATGTCAAGGTCAAAATTAACATCATTAAATCAAAGCCAATAGCCATCAGGCAATCAGTAATGATCTTTGAGCAACCACAAGAAGACAATAATATGCTATATAATTAGTAAAACAGTATTACTATGCTCAATTATTATCACCTGTTATGGAGTTGAGGAAAATGGGTATAGAAGGCTCTTAGAAAAGTTTTGTATCTGACAGCTCCTGATAAGACTTTTACTAAATCTATTAATCTTTAGTCACTCCATATTAATTTTCTGTTGATGGTCTACCTGTGGTTCTTTGGAAAACAAACAAAAAATAAACCACCAAAAAAAACCCCAAAAAACAAACCAGCTACTGGATTACATCTAAATGCTCTCTCTGGAGAGATTCAGCGTATCTGCTCCTGATCATAGGAAAAAAGTCTTAGCATGCTCTTGTGATTCTTCTTACAAAGTGTCCAATCAATATGATGGTGTTGATGACCATACCAATAGTAGCAAAGTACCAGAAAATTCGCAACACATAATTGTAAGTTACAGTATTGATTCCCAGCATATTCTCTTCAACTTCCCAGGTACCATGAAGCTGATGGAGTCAAAACAACAGAGGAAGCAAAAATCAAGCCTATGCTGAAAAACAAAATTATTGTTCAGGTTCTAAGAAGGTCTTTTGCATAACTCTTCAGAAACATAACTTCTGATGATGGCAATCTCTTGTATGAGAGAATAGTTGTTTCTAATTGCTTTGTTAGTATGGAGAAAAGAGCTGTGAAGCAAGAGCTGTTAGAGCAGATGTGCAGAGGTTAAATTCATTTCAGTGAATTCTGATGGAGAAGACAAGCAACCCACACGCTCAGCATGCAGACACAGTTGGTTATAGACAGTCATACAGTATGTATGAACAGTTGCAGGAAACTGTATTTGCAAAACTAATTTTGCTGGAAGGCTATCATTCTATAAGAAGAAATACAATGTTGAATGTGGACAAAATTATTTAAATTCCTGACTCTGACATTCCATTGAGAAAGATATTCTGCATGAGCAACGAGGATACAATCACGCTTTTGTGTAAAAAGTGGCATTTGGGCTAAAGCTACTGCTAATGTTCTGTGCAGATACTCAATTTTCATATTTAGAGTAACCAGCATTTAAAATATTTAAAATTTACATCAGAATTTGAAATATGAGAGAACCTGAATCTGCTCTTCAGGAAATTGGTGGGCACTATTCAGGTTGCTGGAGACACAGTGACCTGATGGATTATAGAAAATGAAATGAGAGGCTTATTTGGGTGTAAATAGCTTCCAGCCAGCATGGCTTTAGGCTGAGGGTCATGGGGATTATGCATCGTTCAAAGACATAGTTCAAGCAATGCATAGGTTTCTAGCGGTGGCAACAGTATCACTCAGTATATGGTATTCAGTTGTATGTTATAGAAGATTATTTAACTGCTTTAGTTATACCCTATTAAAATAAACATTCTTTACAGAGAAGGCAAGATAGCAGAGCTCTGAAATAAAATTAAGTTTTGCTTTACCTATAAAATAGCTTTAAGATTTGATTATCAGTGTTTGCTTCATCTGATTTTATCTGAATTGAAATTCAAATTAAATTGGAGATCTGTACATATCTTGGTGTAAGAAAACCCAATTAACTGACTCAGTTTGCAGCACAGCAAATTATCAGGAAAAAGAAAAAGCAGAAAAGGAGAGAAAAAGGTAGTAGTGAATGAAGTGTGCACGCATATTTTGACATGCATAGATATTATTCCTATTTGAGTTTGAAATCCTTCCTGCAATTGTGCCAAGATTCTCCTCGTGTTCAAACAAGACTTTGAGATGCCAACACCACAGTGCATGTATACTGTATACATGAGAAGCCTGACTCTAACATCTGAATAGTCTAGTTTATGTCCAACTCAGCAGCTGGTGTTTCAGTGTGTAACGCGTTTGCTACCATGAGCTGAGTCTCTAGCTACCCTTTATGTTTCTGTGTGTTTTATTTTGTGCTGAGTTAAAGAAATGTAATGACTTCCATTTGACTTTGTGAAAGAATTGGAGAAAATATTTGAGATGATAGGCCAAACAAGGAGATAAAAACACAGGATATTACATTTCACAGGCTACTGAGTCTATCATCATAATCATCATCAACGTCAAAAAAAAAAAAAAAATCTTGGATTTTCAGTAGGGTAGTGACACTGTGAAACAGGGCTGCATCTATCACTAGATCTCTGCAATATAGTCTGTGTTTTGAAGTGAGTGCTGAGAAGATGAGGCCTTTTCTTTCCAGCCTACATTCTGATGACTGATACTATCATGGTTTCATGTGAGTGTGTATATACATGGAGATGTGCACTTGTGTCTTATTAAATCTCAGATTTACACTGCTCTTCTGCTGCCAGCATTCCCAAAGCGTTGACCAAAAAGAGGCCTAAACTTGCTGAAAGAACAGAGAAAAGCAAACACATATTACTAAGTGTGCAGTGAATATTCGAAGTATGAACTTACAAAAGCTATAGTGGAGGATCAAAGATACAGTTTCTGTAGTTTGTTTCAGATGCTCAAAAAGGAACGCTATGGCTTGTCCGGATAAAACTGTAAGCAAAAGGTGAAGTTTGATAGACTTTTGATATACCTCTGTGAAAGTACATTATCTGTGCATTTTGGGATCTGATCCTTAAGCCCACTTTCACATTTTACTCTGGCTTTATATCAGTATTTTTGACTGTAGTAAATGCTGTAGGAAAACGCCTTTGACTTAGGTTTTTGAGTGATACTACAAGGGACTGCAAAATTTAGATGTAAAAAACTTCCTCCAGTTCTTTCATGAACATGAATAAGTATTATTTTCAAAATAATGTTCAACTGCATTGAATTATTATTTAATTTTTACAAAATCTTATTTAATACAGCCCCAAGTATTTATTGACAGCTCTCTACCTCCTTGGCCTCTGCCCTCCCCTGAACGGCACAGGGGGTAACAGGGAATGGGAGTTATGCTCAGTTCATCACATGCCTTTTTTCTGCTGCTCCTTCCTCCTCGGGGAAAGAACTCACATTTCTCCCCTGTTCCAGTGTGGGGTCCCTCCCACGGGCTACAGTCCTTTGTGAACTGCTTCAGCATGGGTCATTTCTCCACGGGGTGCAGTCCCTCCGGAATGGCTGCCCCAGCGCAGGCTGTCCATGGGCCACAGCCTCCTTCAGGCATCCGCCTGCCCTGGCGTGGGGTCCTCCACGGGCTGCAGGTGGATCTCTGCTCCTCCATGGGCCTCCATGGGCTGCAGGGGGACAGCCTGCCTCACCATGGGCTGCACCACGGGCTGCAGGGGAATCTTGTCAAGGGCGACTTTACTCCTCCCTCTCCTTCACTGGCCTTGGTGTCTGCAGCCATTCCTCTCACAAGAAATTCTTCACAATTGGCTCAGGCAGATGCCTCTCAGGTTCTCTTCACATCTCATTTTTCATGTCTCTCCACTGGGCTGGGCTGAGTCAGGCCTAGTCGCCGCCCAGCAGGAGGCCAGAGGCTGAGGGCTGCAAGGGCCACAAGGCTTGTGAATCCCCCTTTCTGCCTCCCCAATTCTACTTATTCATTTCTTTCTTTCCTTTTTTTTTTTTTTTTATTTTTTATTTTCCCCTTCTTAGATACATTATCACAGAAGCGTTTTCACTGTTACCAGTTGACTTGTCCCTGGTCAGCAGCAGATCCACCCCAGACCCAGCCAAGTCCACTGGACAAAGGGGAAACCTCTAGCATCTTCTCACAGAAGGTATCGCTACACAAAACCAGGACATGTGAAGAAAAACTTGACAAGTTATTCTCACAAAATGTTTACTTGAACGAATGTTCAATAACGGTTAATAATTAAGGATATGAGTCAGATCTTAATTTAAATAAATATGCCTGAACTTTCTTTGATTTTTTTTTTTGTTTGTTTTAATTCCTGGACCAATTCTAATGGTAAAAGGATAATTAATTTTTGGGAAGTGTTCTTTTTTCAGTTTTTTTTTTTATCCCCACTCTTTGGACAAGCACAAGCAGTTTTGCTGCTCTCTATAAAAAGTAGTTTCTTCTTAATTCATAAAACATAATACAGTGCTATTGTAAAACCAGATTTTACAACACCACAGCTTCATATTTTATACACTAATATTAATCTTCAGAAAAACAAATGGCCATTGTAAGCAATACAGTAAACCTCCCTTACCTTAATCTCTATTTTTTAATGAACACCAACCCATGAGTAAGGCATAAGAAGATTGCCTTGTGTAGGCATAATTTAAGAAGCAAATCCCTATTTACACTGCTTCACCAGTGGTAGCATTTTTTTCAAAAATTTAGCATAGACTTTAGTTTTAATTAACCTGGTGACTGTACAGAGAAGAACTTGACAGACCTGAGTCTAACCAAGAAGTGCCATTTGTGGTAAAACTGATGTAGATCAGAATTGTCCTTCACGTCAAAGAAAATGCATTGCTATCTGAATTTGCTAGTAATACTATTTATGAATTAATTCTCATTAGTAAAATTTGATAACTAAGGTTCCCTACGCATGCATTTTGGAGGATAGGATTTTTAAATAAAAATTTGCAACTGTTAGTGGATTGCCTTCTCTGCTTCTGCTTTGCCAGCCCAAATGTTAACTTGTCACAGTGCTATCAGAGACATTCAGAGTTGTCTGAACCAAGATATGTCAGCAGTTTTCATCATCATAAAGTGTTACCATGACAGGATATACATCTGGCATGTAGCCTGAAGGAATCACAAATCTAAAGCGGATGGTAAGCAAAAGTAAACGTGAGATGCCAATACCAGTTTCTGACAGCACGTTTAGGGAATCCTTTAGAAATTGAAGTGTCAAAGTCATTTCCGTCCCTAGGCAAGTCTGTATTTGTATTACTGGAAACATCAATTTCCTACAGAGGAGCTATTGGCTTGTGTGAAGTAGACTGAGGAACTAATCAAGATACTGTCTCAGTGGAACATGCAAAAGTGATGTCTTTGTTTCCTCTTGTCACAAGCTAGTATGTTTTTCATAGGGATATAGTTAGCATGTTTTGACTAACATTTTCTATAGAAACTGTAATTTTTAACATAAGCTACCATTGATCACGGTCAGCTGAGATCCTGCCATATCTTACAACCTGAAAAAGATGAAGTCATGTCTGTACCTGAATGGGAGAACTCCAGCCACCACCTTCCTGTTGCAACATCTGGATATCTGAGATATCCAGACTGAACTGAGAATACTATATTCTTTTCTTTGTCTTGTTAGTGAGCGGTTGCTTCTGGATGGTGCTAGAGGCCAATGTGTAACTTTGAAGGGTGAATTTTTGGATGAGACATAAAAAAAATTCTTTAAAAGATCTTATACTACTTTTCCTTACAGAGATTTGAAACCTGTTCTTCTGGTTAAATGCTAACTTGACTAATTTCTTTTATTTTTCTTTAGTTCCTTTAGAACTTCTACCTAAACTGTCAGTGGTTAGCACTATGGTAAAGGTGCCATGTCATTTGCAGCTCTGAACTCCGTACTAATTCTTGACTCTCTGCTGTAAAAGCTGCATTTCAACTTGAAGTGGCTGCTTAACAGTAATACTTGAGGTTATATGTAACATGCATCTCTGCATAAAATGCTTTGTGCAAATATCACAGCTAGTATGATTCAATTTTATATATATTAATAAATATTAAGAACACATGGTACTTTTATTCATTCATATTTACAACTAAGTGTCAATGGAAAGTAGCTTAAGAAATAAGACACTTTAGAGATTAAACAATGAGATAAATAATACTTCATAGGGAGGTAATGAGTTTAACTCTGAAATATATAGCTACTTTATTATCAGACTGCTTTTTGTGACCTGCATGAAATGGATGTCATGTTCTCATAGTTTGGTGCCTACACCTAAGTAGAAGACCATATTTCACTAATTGGGCTCTACTTTTGGCAAGCCCAGATGGCAGCTTGGCTTTGCTTGTAAATAGCTGACCTGTTTTCTTGACATAGAATCAAAAAATCATAGAATCATAGAATGGTTTGGGTTGGAAGGGACCTTTTAAGGTCATCTAGTCCAACCCCACTGCAAGGAAGAGGGACACCTTCAACTAGATCATAGATTCCTCCAGATCCAAGGAGGACTTGGAGTACTCCAAATGGTTTTGTTTGAGGCTGCAGTTTGCAAACTGCAAGCTGTCATTTAATATGTGTTGAGCTAGTGAATAATCTCTTGAATGTCTGAGGAAATCATCATGCCTTTTGTTGGCTCTAAATGTCTAAAGGATTTTACAAATTACGTTGCTGAATATTTTCTGCTTCATAATTTCTTTTCCCTTTACCTTTGTTAGTAATTTTAACAGTGGCAGTTGCAACAAAATACTTATTTTGTGTTTGTACTAAAATTCTGTCTGTAATCCTGCTCAAAGGCTCTGCTGTAATGTACTTGATATTTTCCCATGGCTCTCATCAAGTTCCAAACTTGTTCCAGATTTATGCCCTTATGCTTTTTTTTTTTTCCCTCTTCTCAGACCTTGGTGCCAAAGAGTAATTGGCAGGGTTTATTTGTCTTCTACACTAGTAGTTACATCATTTGGTTTCCCAAATTGCTTTATTCTGTCTCTTGGCACAAGATAATCTAGAATGTGTTCCCTTGGCCCTTCATACAAAAGCATGAAATAGCACCAACAGCAGATGATGTGGTGATAGCAGCTGGTCTGGCATCAGAAGAGGCATCAGGAGCCTCAACAGGAGCTGAGAACGCTTTTTGTGGCAGTATCTTCTTGCTGTGTCACAAAGCCAACCTGCTCTTGACTTTCTTGCGTGAGGCAGGTTCTTCTGGTTTGATTAATTCTGTTTCAGTTTCTCCCCATGGAAGTTCTTATTTAAAGAAGGGAAAGAAGATGAAAGCTGTTTTTTCTGTCTTGCTTCAAAATCTATTTGAGTGCTGCTATTCAGCTTTTTGTTGCAGAAATACTTTGTAAATGGATGCCACACTGTTCTCTATTCAGGTCAAGCACAATAAATGAAATTAATAAAGTAGAACAGTACAAAAACATAAATTTGAGATTAAAATAACAGTGTAGAATATTGAGTGCTTTCTTTTCATGCAAGAAAATATTACACTATTTTTTCCAAATCATTTAAAATGTGCCAGGTGAAAGAACCCATGGCACTTCTCTAGTGAGATTGTTCTGTTATTTAATAGATCTCACTCAGGAAATGTTTAATTTATATTCACTTTACATTTATACCCTTAGTTTTACCATAAGTACAGCTTTTAGCACTGAATGAAGTTCCTATGTGGATTGCAACCATTTTAAAAATTAAAGTCTTTGTCTCAGTCTTTTTAGGAAAATTCTGATGTAGTACTAGGTTGAATCAAATTCCTATTGCAATGAATTAATATGATTCAGAAGAATAATGAAGGCTGCTGAAGACAGCTAGTATTCCATCAATGTGGTTAAAACAGTCAGTATTTTTAAAAAGTACAATAATTTGTTGTATATTATCGTTATGATATGAATTATTCATACAGTGATATCTTTACTCTTTCACCAAATCTAGATATTTTACCTGGAGTATCCTTCAAAACAGTTTCCAAAAATTCTATTTCCATATAATACATATACTTACATATTAGTTAAATAGCTCTGATCCAAGTGAGGAATTGCTGAAATGCCTTCAATATATTATCTCCGAGTTCAGTCTCAAATCACTTCTAGCTATAATTGAACACAGATCCATAGTAAATGTTGCTGGTCACTATGCAATTCAGATAAATAGGATTGAGCAATATCCTAGGAATGAGTGGTTTTGATTGTATTTCAGATTCTTTTGCTATTAATAAAATTTGGAATAAAAGTCTGCTATTGATTTCCTGTGTATGTTTGTATTACTGTACAGCACTTGTACAACTAATAAAGAAAAATTCCTTATCATTTCGTTTGTAGGCAGAGGCAATTGGCTATGTAGAATAAGTCAGCAAATTAGAAAAATGTGGCAGTAAAAACACGGACTCCATGGATGGTGTTCCAGAGACCTTTATTGTTAGTCAGCATTAGTCCTTTATAGTCTATCTAAGTTACACGTGAAGTGCACACACTTAATTATCTAATTTGATTGGTAGCAATATACTGTTCACGCGCCTTATGCTTCATTTGGATTGGTAATAGTTTTTTGGTTGTCTTTACTATTTTTTCTTTGGTATTTCCTTATCTTGTTCTAGTTGCTGTTTTTTGTTATTGAGCAAGTGGTGTTCAAGGACATAGCCTAAATTCGTCAATGTCAAACAGCTGTGCTGTACTCTCTGCCTCCACAGAAAAATATGGAACTACATATTTTTTACAGTAAAAAGCAATTTCTCTTACTGTTTTATTGTAGTATTCCTTCATTCTAGCTCAGATATAAATTGAGTAAGGTCCGATCTGAGAATTTATAAGAAAAAAGCTATATGGGTCATGATAACAGAATCAAAGTTTACTATGAGTGAGAATAAATGAATTCTATCCTACCATCACTATAATTTCTAGAACATTACTTGAGTTATGAAGGAGGGCTTGTTTTCTCTTACAACACAAAAAGTAGGTTGCCACCTGTGTCTTGCAACATATCTGTAAATAACAGATTGCACCAATTATGTTAGTGTTTTGCTGCCGCACATTGAAATGAAATGCAGCAGTGGGAATGATTTATAGCAGAATGCACCGTTTTGGTTTCTAAAGCTGATAAGCAGAGAAGCATGAATTATTAAACTGAGTCACAACTTTATAGAAAGGCAAGTAATCAAGATTTGCCTGCACAAAACAAGAAAGCTGTGACTAATTTCATATAATGATGTTTGCCTAACAAAATGGTACATTTAAAGGTCAGCTTAATAGTAGAAATATGATTTCAAGGGAAAGGAGTACCTTTGCTTTTGTTGTATAATTCAAGTGGCTCATACACAGTAGAGTATTGAGTTTTGAATGAAATAATGCAGAATCTTACCATAACTTCAAATAAGAGCCTTAAAAAAAAAAAGAATTATTTATCATGTATTATAAAGCAAAAAAACCCAAACAACAGTTTTGGGAGGGTGACATTCCAAAGACAACAAAGGCAATAAGGATTGAGATAACACAGAAGTCCTTGATTGTATCTTAAAATGATCAGTTTACAAATCAGAGTAGGTCCAGATTGACTTCTGGTACTTCAGTTTTCTAGATAGCTTGAAATTAACTTTAAAGTGTATCTTCATTTTTGCCTGTGCTTATGCCCCTCCCCTCTGTTACCAGTTCCTCAGGAGACAAAAAACAGAGATGAGTGTATATGAAACTTTTTCTTTCTACATAACCAGAACGAAATAGAAGTTTTTTTGTTAAGACAGATGTTTTGACTTTAACTCAGTTCCTATGGTTACAAAATTCTTCTATACTTTCTGTGTCAAACCAATATCAACTGTGAAAGTCTCAAAATTAGAGTACTTGACTGAAAGGAAATAAATAGCATAGAAACATGCCTGGGGGCGTATCTAGAGCTACAATTTTAGTTGAATAATTTCTCAAGGTTGACAATATTAGCATGAAACATGTATGTATGGTAAGCAAGACAAACAAGGGGGAGAAAAATAAAATTCAGAGATTCTACACTTGCTGTAAGATGTTCAGTTTTATCCTATGTGTTCATTCTATAACAATGCAGGGAGTTATGAAAGCAATGAAGGTCATGGGTATTGAATCTAAGACGATATGGGTCAATCAGGAAAGTCTCAATTTTTGCAAAGCTAGTAGTAGTCTGGCCTGTACTTCATACTGATCTCTGGGAAAAAAAAAAAAAATTAAAAAAATTGTATTCCCTTACTTCTTGAAGATTAACTACTGTTTTACTGTCTGGGAGCAGTAGGATTTCACCTAGTTTTCTCTGTGCTGTTTGGTTCAAAATTTATCTTTGTGAGTATCCCCACTACTGATGTCTCTTCCTGGAAATACTCTTGCTGAATCTCTCCTGCTTAGGACGTTTTTGGATTTTTTTTTTTTCCTTCTCTTATCTAATCTCAGCTTGCTCTTTTTTTTGGCATAGGAGTCATTTAATCAGCTGTAAGACATCTTTATTCAGCTTTTAATAAGAACTCTGCTGTCTATATTACCATCTCTCAGATTTTCATTCAGTGCTGTCATTGCTTTCCTTTACTCCTTTGTTTTCTCTAAGCACAAGATGTTCATTTCCTTTTTGCTTTACTCGTATATCAAGAGCCTGAAGTTCCAAAAGAGGGAGAACACAAAGAAATTCATATCTGAGACACTCAGAACTATTTCAGTACTTTCACAAAGACTGCAAACAGTCTTGTTATTTAATGATGACAGCCCCAATTATATTTCTCATGGCCTTTCAGTACCTCCAGCATTTGCATCAACTGTTTGTAAATCTTCAGAAACAGATTTAAAATATTTACAAGACTTTGAGTGTTTTACATTTACTGTCACCTTAGTCTTGGATGTAGGTGCTTACCTTGATTTAGCAACACTTAAACATTTAAGTTATATAATTTGCTTTGAGTATAACAAAATGAAAGAAAAAGTCACAGAGGAATAAAGAGTAAACTATCACATTTCTAAAGAGGAATAACTTAGCTCATACAGTGTAATAAAGGGTCTCGTATAACTCTCACTGGTAGACCCTTTAGAAAGAGTTCTTGGGGAGATAAATTGAGGAGCAGAGAATGAAGGAAGAATTCTTTCTGAAAGCAGAAAATCTCTTCCAATAAGCAATGAATAAGAAATGTAAAATATAAAGGATGCTAAAAATCCTTCTTGAAGTAGTTATGCTTTCATTAAATTACACATAGTGTTTAGATGTCACAGTGACAGACTTTCCTTATTGGTATTATTACTACTGCTAGTCTATATTTATATATTAAGGATAAGATCTTCGTCCATGAAATATCTGCTGGACAGACATACATGTCAGCTCTGCTCTACTCTCCATATATGAGACACACTAGGTGCTAAATCTGGGAACAATTTATGGACTAAGCCCTTTATAACTTGCAGAGGAGAGGAGAGGAGAGGAGAGGAGAGGAGAGGAGAGGAGAGGAGTTGGAAGGGTTCTACAACCTATCATCTAGACCAACCACCTGACCAATTCAAGGCTAACCAAAAGTTAAAACATGCTGTTAAAGGCATTGTCCAAATGTCTTTCAAACTCTAATAGGCTTGGGGCATCAACCACCTCTCTAGCAAGACTCTTCAAGTGTTTGACCATCCTCTCACTAAAAAAATGCTTCCTAATGTCCAGTCTAAACCTCCTCTGATGCAGTTTGAACCATTCCCATGAGTCCTATCACTGGATACCAGGGAGATCAGCACCTCCCTCTCCACTTCCCCTCCTCAGGAAGCTGTTGAGAGCAATGAGGTCACCCATCAGCCTCCTTTTCTCCAAACTAGGCAAGCTGAATGTCCTTAGCTACTCCTCATAGGACATTCTTTCCAGCCCTTTTGCCAGCTTTGTTCCTGTTTCATTAGGAATGTAGGAATAAAGGCCTCTCCGTACTGAACCACACCTGAAATATTTAATTTTGGAACATATTTTGGAACCTCAAGTCATTTCTACCAGTCCAGAGCAACTGAGCTGAATAAGTACAATCTCCCTCCCTTCTCCTTTCATGTTGTGCATAGGCCTGGGGAAAATGTGATCACTACAAACAGGCAGATGGTAGAATAGACCTTGTGGCCAGATGGTAGAATAGACCTTGTGGCCCACAACAATTTAATCTATGTTACTGTAACACTTCCAGTTACACAATTTTTAATTAGTAGAAAATCATATGAGATATACCCAGAAGAGCACTGAAGCTGGTGAAGGGTCTAGAGAACAAGTCTTATGAGGAGCGGCTGAGAGAGCTAGGGTTGTTCAGACCAGAGAAAAGGAGGCTCAGGGGAGACCTCATTATTCTCTACAATTACCTGAAAGGAGGTTGCAGCAAGATAGGCATCAGTCTTTTCTCCCAGGTAACAAGTGATAGGAAGAGAGGAAATGGTTTCCAGTTGTGCCAGGGGAGGTTTAGTTCGGGTATCAGGAAAAATTTCTTCACTGAAAGGGTTGTCAAGCATTGGACCAGACTGCCCAGGGAAGTGGTTGAGCCACCATCCCTGGAAGTATTTAAAAGATGTGTAGATGTGGCGCTTGGCAGTGTTAGGTTTACTGTTGCACTTAGAATCATAGAATCATTTAGGTTGGAAAAGATCTTTAAGATCATTACATCCAACAACTTGATTATCTTAAAGTTCTTTTCCAAACTAAATGATTCCATGATTCTGTGATTCAATGATTCTATGATATAAGAAACAGAAGATCAACTTTCTAGTGCTTAAATCACTGATTTGTTATCCAATTGTTACATGTGATTGTAGCTGTGATGTTTTTCTCTTTATTTTCTTCCAAATTTAGAAAGCTTTTGAGTTTATTCCTATGACAAATCACAAAAATCTTGAAAGTGGCAAAAACATTCCTGAGATATCTCTTCCCTAATTTGATTTGTCAATCTGTCTTTTCAGGATCCATTTGAATCTCATAGAAAGAGATCATAATACTAAGTATGTGTTATAAAATAAGTTATATTACTATACAGTTAGGTAAAATTAATGACTTTTATGTTAGTTTGTAGTTAATTGGATCTCATTATTCTTCTCTTTCTTCTAGTGTTCATAAATGGTGAACTGTATCAGCTGCAGGTATGATCTTACTTTTTTATTATAATGCATTCAGCATATCCTTAAAAGTACAAAACTGTGTAAGACTGTTTTAAGAACATAGCTAGCTTAGAATGGTTCTTATTGCTTTTAGAATGTGATAAGCACTCTAAAATTAGCTTATATCAATATAGATATGACACCACTTATACCAAAATTGCCAGTTGTAAGTTAGAATATATATATATAAATGATATTTGCTTCAGTTTAGCAAAATCTGAGACTACAGTAAAACCCATATGGTTTCTGAATGCCACAAAAAGTGAAGACAAAATGGTATTAATTAAAATGGTAATTTTAATTAATGGTAAAATGGTAAAAAACAATTAAGTACAAACACTGGAAATACAGCCTATATTCCAAAATTATAAAAGTTCGGATTTCTACTATTTTATAATAAGACAGTAGCTGGGTGAGTAAAATATTTGGATTTGATTCATTAAAAACTTAATTTCAGTCCTTACTCTGAAGTAAACTAAATGGAGTTGGCTTTAAATACTTAAGATGGTGTCCTAACCACTAAGCTATTAAATATTTTTATAGCTGTCTCACTCCTAGCCATCTCAGAAAAATTCCCTACTGAACTGGCATATTTTTATCAGAGCTTTTAAGGAATTTTCTTTTTGTACTAGCATTATTCTTATCCTCATTCCTTATGAAAGTATCTGCTTGAGTGATGCCATTTCAAAATTAATTTGAGATTGCTACATGTGAATGGAAAGAAAAATAATCAGTTAACAATAGAAGACAAGGTAATAGACAATATGTTGGAGTAAAGCTGTATAATTGTCTGCTAGCAAAATACTTAAGTAACATCTGCGTATTTCTGAGTTTTGTTGATACGCTTTTTCTTGGTTCTGACAAAAATGAAAAGCTTTTAAAAAACATGAAATTTCTTATGAATAATTTTGGTTTTAATAAGGATGCTGTTTCACCACAGATTTTAGCTTATGAACCTGTTCTAGTATTACTACTGCAGTGGTCTAGAGAAAGGTTGCTCAAACCCATACTTGAAGCATGTTGTGCAACTTAAGCGTTTGTGTTTTGAGCTAGAATGCAGAATTAGATAATTGAAATAAAAACAGTGAACTTTTCCAAGCCACATATCAAATATTCTCTATAAGATTAATTCAGCCTAGTAAAAGGCATTTTATATTAATCCCTCAAATACATTTCAGTGGATCATCAGAAAAGTAAGCAGAGTTTGATCAGTGTTGAATAGAAAATGTTAGGACCAAAACATTAATTTCTCCTACTTCCTAAAATGGAAATCATATGGCAGGAGAAAAAGGGAGAAAAAAAAACGCACTACAGCAAGTACAACCAACATCCCAAAACTTTTCCACTACCCTGTCTATCAATGTACTAATACAGGCTAGCAGAAAGTAGTCAGCTTCATATTTCCAAGTGTTCCTAAATAAGCAGGTTTGACTAAACTTTTGCTGCAATAGGTTTGTTAATTTCAGAGTGATGGTGTATCAATTACAACTAATCCATCTTAGAAGTAGGAACAGCTGAAAACTTCTTTTATCCTCAGGAAGGGAGTGCATGAATCAGTAATTACAAAGTGTTGCTCAGCTCCTTCATTTACTTTCATCTTGTGAGGAGATTAATAGCCATCCTTGGGACACCAGCTGCTTTCTATTTATCAAAGGGATGTCAGGGGCTGGCAGCTCTTCTGGAACTAAGGGCAAGGCAGGATATGAAGAGCTAGCGGCACCTTTGGAGTCAGGCAGTGGGAGGAGAAACAAGTGTTTGTTTGTACACTTGATCCTCCCAAGCACTCCCCATACTCCCTCTTTGGACACAGGTTTCTTGTTATCCTTCTCAGCCTAGCTGACTGCCTAGACCTAAGGTCAATAGATCGTGCTGTTTCAAAGAACTGCAATTTAATTTCATTTGAATGTCTCCCTTCTTGCTCCCCTGTCACACCTCAACAAACAGCAAGACTATCTTTCAGCAAAAATTATTGTAATTAGTGTACTGTGAGTCATAGAATCATAGAATCATAGAATGGTTAGGGTTGGAAGGGACCTTCAAAGGTCATCTAGTCCAACCCCCCTGCAAGGAGCAGGGACATCCCCGTCTAGATCAGGTTGCTCAGAGGCTCATCCAACCTGGCCTTGAATGTTTCCAGGGATGGGGCATCCACCATCTCTCTGGGCAATTTGTTGCAGTGTTCTACAACTCACATTGTAAAAATTTTTTCCTAATATCCAATCTAAATCTACCCCCCTCTATTTTAAAACCATTACCCCTAGTCCTATCACAACAGGCCCTACTGAACAGCCTCTCCCCATCTTTCTTGTAGGCCCCCTTGAGGTACTGGAAGACCGCTATCAGGTCTCCCTGCAGCCTCCTCTTCTCCAGGCTGAACAGCCCCAACTCTCTCAGCCTGTCCTCATAGGAAAGGTGCTCCAGCCCTCCTATCATCTTTGTGGCCCTCCTCTGGACCTTCTCCAACTGGTCCA
>JAAGAY010141787.1:0-24157 GCA_011801015.1 Ardeotis arabs | reverse complement strand
TGCCCTTGGTGAAGCCGTGTTGGCTGTCACCAACCACCTCCTTGTTCTCCATGTGCCTTAGCATGGTTTCCAGGAGAATCTGCTCCATGACCTTGCCAGGCACAGAGGTGAATATGTCTCTGTTTTTCTTTTCTTTATTGTCTTGGGCCCAAGTCAGTATGATGCCTTAAATATTTTAACCCCATTTACTCCTGGTTTTTTAATTGATGCCTTTTCCAATTTTAGTTGCCCACAGATGGTGTGACAGGAGACGTGTGTCCTGCTGGGGCATATTGCCCACCTGGCTGTCCCTTACCTATCCGCTGTCCTCCAGGAACTTACAGCAACGTGAGCGGGTTGAGAAGCCTCCATGAGTGCTTGGACTGCCCACCTGGGTGAGTTTCATCTTCAGAGAATATGGCTCAGTTCTGTCCCATTGCAAAGGCCTTGTTCAGCCCTCAAGTTTGTTGCCACAGCAGCCCATCCTTACCTTCAGCCCTCTTACAGAGGAGGTCCTCTCTGTTCCCAGGGCTCTAGTGCAAATGCACTACCTTCATCCTCCCTGGCTACGTATCTGTATCAGCAGATTTACAGTAAAGAATTTGAATTGTCTGAGTTGTCCCCCAGCTTTTACTGTTCACTGGCTTCTGTCGAGACTGTGTCTGTAGTACGGGATGGCTTGACCTAGCAGCTCTTGCTTAAAAATTCTTGTTAATATTAATCGGGCAGTCCTTTTTATATTACCAGATAGTGTAATTCACCACCCTGTTGTGTTCCTTTTAATGCCACCAAAATTACATCTGATTGTGAAGTAAAATGCATGGATTTTGGTGGCTTTCACCTCTCCACGAGTGTGCATTGAGTATGTGCAGCTTGTTAAGGCCAGTGAGGGACAGTCTGACTTTCAAGTGGTCTTATCTTAATGCTGGTGTGACAAGTGGTATGTGCAAGATCATCTAGGACTTTGTGGCACAAAACTTGCAGTTTTTGTGCTTTAATAGGAAGGAGGATACCAGCTGGGATGGAGTCCTAGATCTCCATGGAGTGGAATCCAAAGCTCTGAGAGAATACGAATATAAAAAATTATTCCTTTATTTTTTATTTGTTTATTCTCGGCTTTTCTAGGAGAGGTAGGCAGGAAAACAGAGCAAGAGACTGCTCTGGAATTCATATTCTGTCCAGAAGTTGGAGGGAATGCCATCAAAGTTCCTTTCTTTATATGTATTTTTAGCCCAAAGCTGCAGAGAAGGTTTGAAGAAAACCCACATTTTGGTGATTGTGTGATCTTTATTCAGAAGTTTATGCAGATACCACTCCTTCATTGTAGAGGGGAGAATTCTTCCCAGGATAAAACTACTGAATCTGAGGGGGTATGGTCTTTAAAAAGCATGTGTGAGAAGTTATACATATCCTCTGTAACTCCCTTTAAAGGCCTGTAAGCAAACAGGAACCAAGTCTCTTAAGATTCCAGGTAGACTGCAGGTTTTTTTTTTTATTGAGACTGTACAATCCAGTGACAAAAGGAACTATTGCTACCCAAGTTTTTTGTTTTCCCCACATAGGCTGTATTGTGATGGGACAAATAACCAAGCTCCCTCGGGACCGTGTGAACCTGGCTACTTCTGTACAGGAGGTGCCAAAAGTGCTCTTCAGGAAGTGGTGATGGAGGGGCATTATTCCTTAGCAGGAGCTTTCAAGCCAGAGCCGTGTCCTCTTGGCAGCTTCCAGCCTGTAAGTGTGTTGGTATACACTGTGTAATCTACTCGTGGGGTCACCAGAGCCCTTGGAAACTGTTAAGTGTGTGAATAGAAATTCATGATGTGTTTGTAAGTGGTCAGCTTAAAAAAAGGGGGACTTAGATTTTCTCCTAAGTTGGGTAATCACCACCTCCTTTGCTTTTACTCTGCAAGAAAAGAACTCGGTGGAGAACTAAAAAGGTTTGGGTGAGGACATCAGATCCATCAGTACGGCACTCATTTGGCAGTTTTTCTTAAGTTTTCTTGCAAATTTAGAAGTGGGCTGAGGAGGCTTTAGCCTAGCATGGGTGAGTTAACGTGTGCACGTGCCTTACTGCTGTATTAGGTCAGGGCTGTGCCTGCTGCTGCTTTAGTAGTGCAAGGTGCTACTCAGATACCACAAATCTGTTGCATTTGGACTGCAGTTCGTTTGTTTCAGGGTGTTTATTTTATAGTTGGGAGTCTCTGGGAGCTGGTGGAATGTGCAAAGTTTATTTACATGGGTAAGGACTAATACCCCACATCTGCCAAGTTCTTTCTGTGCTCCCTTTTTAGAGCCGTGGTCAGTCTTTTTGTAGGGACTGTCCAGAGGGTACATTCTGCAATCAGTCGGGCCTGGCTGCACCCCAGGATTGTCCCAAAGGGCATTTTTGCTTGGCTGGAAGTTCCTTGCCTCTTCCATGTCCAGAGGTAAAAGTCAAATATGAACTTGTTTTTCAAGTAGTAATTTTCAACAGGCTTCCAGTCCCTTGGCAGGGAGCGTTCACTGGTTCTCTCTCTTTGTGCAGGGAACTTACACAGATGTAGTCAGGGCAGGTTCATGCAAGCCCTGCCCAGCAGGCATGTACTGCGGCGTGGCTGGTCTGACTGAGCCAGAAGGACATTGCCAGCCAGGATATTACTGCATTCAAGGTTCCAGCACCTCCTCGCCAGTGAGTACTGAATATCTTAAATTGCTTGAGACCTTTTGGCACTACAATAGCTTTCATAAACCATATTCATTTTATTTTCCTTGCTTCAGATAGGGCTTCCATTTGGAGATCTTTGCCCACAAGGACATTATTGCCCTGCTGGCACAACACACCCAAAAGAGAAGCCGTGCCCTGCTGGCACCTGGAACGGACAGAGAGGAGCCCAGGATGCTACTTGGTGTCTGCCTTGTGCCCCTGGGTTTTTCTGCAACATGTCTGGTCAAGATGCTCCTACAGGGCTTTGCGCAGAGGGTGAGACAAAGCCAGAACTTCTGTAGTGACTTAGAAATTCAGTTGGTTTTGAATGGGAGACAGGACTCAAATGCTTTCTGCTTTAAGGCTATTACTGCACGGGAGGGACAAAGACTGCAAAGCCAGAGGATGGTACCACTGGAGATCTCTGTCCTCGAGGACATTTCTGCCCTGCAGGCTCAGCAGCACCTTCTCCCTGCCCCAGTGGAGAATACAGTAATGCAACAGGTCAGGAACTGGATCTTTGCAACTTCAGCGTGACTTGGGGGAGATGGAAACACAGATCGTATTTTTTGCAGTATCCAGGAATGTCTTCGTAGCTGCTGGTCATTATGAGCATTCAGTATTTTGGGGGGAGGACTCGGGACAGGTAGAGAAAAGAGTTTTCTGGGAATATATTTCACCCCCGCAGCAGCTCAGGTGTTAGGATTGTAGCGGTGACACTCGGTGTCACTGAGTAGCAGTTAACCGGATTTCCTTTTTGTTCTGCCTGCCACCTAATGGTGAGATGTGGGGGTTACTGGGGCTGGTAGAGTGGAGTTGAGAAGCTTGCTGATCCAAACGCCTCTGGGAGAAGCTGCATGTCTGAAGGGCAGTTATTGCAGGAGGGCTTACAGAATAACTTTATTTTGATTTCTGCTTCTTTAAGTGCACCACCAGGCATAGGGAAGTTGAGCACATGCTGGTTTTCTTCCACTTCATTACATGATTCCTTTTAATTCCTGTTTCCTTCACAGGTCAAAACAAATGCTTTCCTTGTCCTGCTGGGTTTCACTGTTCAAAAGGACTAAGGCGTCACTGTCCTCCTGGTTTCTATTGCCCTCAGAAAACTGGAATCAGTTTTTATCCTTGTCCCCCTGGGACTTACAACCCCTCCTATGGACTCGGCCGGGCCGAGAGGTGTCAGCAGTGCCCTGCAGGTGAGGAAATGACCCAGTGCTCTGTCCGCCTTGGGCAGTGTCTAAGAGAGTAATCTCTCTGCTTATGTCTTTTCCTAATCTACTGCTGTGTGTTTTACCTCTAGGAAATGCAAACATAAAAATACACAGTCAAAGGAGGTTCTTTGTTCCACGGGTAGTGTCCCCCAGTGAGCCACAGGTTTTTGTGAGGCTCTGCAGAAGAGTCTGGTTTGCACTCAGGGCTTCCCAGAGGAGCATCATCTGAGTTGGACTGTGGTTTTGTCCTAATTGGGCTGATGCTGAGGGATTGTCTCTCTCAAAGTCTTTCTGTTTGCCTTCCAATCAGTGCATGCAGCACAGAAGCTCTCCTGTTTTTTTCTGCCATTTTGCTGACACTCTTTTCCCTCTGTGGTCTTCCAGGAATGTTCTGTGGAGAATGGGGATTATCCTCTCCAAGTGGTCCCTGCTGGCCGGGATTCTTCTGTACAGCAGGTATTGAATTTAGCATTCACAGGGCAAAAAGAGAAGTGAAAAAGTAGGAAGCTGTGGCCCTTTAGGAATTGTTTTTTGTACATTCTCTGTGAAATCTCTTCCTGGCTTTTATTGCAGCGTGTCAGGATAGTCCTGAGGAATGAAGCTATGTGATAAGGTTGTGCTCAGTCACGTCAGAAGTTTCTCTAGTCAAACACCTGCTTTCTGAGGCTTGTAGGAAGGACGTAGGAAAAACCGCCAAGAAGTAGAGTCAAGCAAGTTGTTACCATAGGAATTTGATTGTTGTGAGCAAGTTTCCTGGCAACTTTCAGCTGATGTTTGTATAAAATAGGGGTTTGTATTTGTAGGGACAAAAGACTACAGACAGATAGGAAGGTAGTGGCAACTTCGTTCAGTCCTTCTACACAATATTCAGTAGCACAGAGCTTTCTCTGTGCTGCGTGCTGTAACCGTGCTGCTGAGGTTTAGTGTTGGACACATCTCATGGAACCACGGGACCTGAGTCTAGGTGGTTTAATAAGGATCCTGGCATTTACTTCTAAGTAAGTTACTGTGTCCTTGCAATTATTAAGAAAAGTCTGAAATGAGAGCCAAGTGCAGGAGTCAAAAACCACACAAATATGTATTTTATAGAGGCCTAGCTCTCTGGTTTTGACTGTTTGGATTTGGCAGTTCATCCCTCCCTCTAGATTTCTTTCAGGTCTTGACCAATTTCTGCACTCTCTGCAGGGCAGTTGTCATGAATGCTTTACCAAGATCAAGTCCAAGTTTAAGATACCTTTGGATGCAGTCCAATTTAAAGGAAATGCTTACAGCTAACTTTGAGCGTTGTTTGCCACACTAGTGAAAGCAGAGCTTGCATTTAAAACAGGAAGCCTTTTTTATTTCTAACTTTCTATTTGCCAACTCGCATGTAAGCCTGGAGACTGCTTTGAAACAGCAGCCAACTCTGCGATCAGCATTCAGATCTGTGTTTTGCAATGTGATTACAAGCCTTTGAACTTCATAGATGCTCCCAGTATTCTCATATAAATAAAATAGCTTCTGTACGTACTGGCCCCTTCAACAAACAGATGATTCTGAGTTCAGCGTGGGAGGATGGGCATTTGAGCTGTTCCCTTCTTTCAGCTATGGAAATGTTTCTGTAGGTGTGGGGGACAGACTTGCCTATGTATAACAACCGATATAATTCAGGATACCTTTGGTCTGTCTTCCTCGTGTAGGAGCAAGTGTCCCAAATCCTAATGGAGCCACAAACACGAGCACTGGTGGCCCATGCCCACCTGGACACTTCTGCCCAGCTGGCACAAGTATCCCACAGCGATGCCCTGCGGGCACTTACTCAGATAGGTAAGCTTCTTGGTTTTGCTGATGGTAATTTTTATTTTCCTTTTCTTTTTGGTTTCTCCCTTAGTCCTTTAAGCAACAAAGTGCAGCTCAGTAAGGCTCATTAGACATACCTCTGCATTGATCATAAAAGCTTCAGGGTTCTTTTCACTTGGCCAGAGGTGTGGACATCAATGGTCTACCTGCTGAACTTGCACACTTGCCAACAGAAAGCCTGCTTATGTCCCTCACCAGGCTCTACAACTGGCAGGACTCCAGCTGCACAGTGTGTCCATCTGGCCATTACTGCAGCTCTGCTGGCCTCGTGGCACCCTCCGGACCCTGCTCAGCTGGGTACTACTGCCTGTCTGGAGCTTCCTCACCATCACCATCTGGTGAGCTGCAGTGCGTGAATGTCGGTGTCTTCATCTGCCCGAGTCCAACATTTAGGGGGTTTGGCAACAGGTAGCTTTAAAAAATGCCACCTTTTTCCCCAGTATTCCTCCCTCTGCCTTCTCTCGGTCATCCAGTCTCCCGTATTAATTTTGTTTGAGGTGTTTGTACCAATGCGTACGTGCCAAGGGTGAAGAAGCAGTTGGTCCACCAGTCGGTGTTATTGAATGAGATATTTGCATTGAACACTGGGAAAGTTATGTGTGCCTGCTTGTAATGAACATAGCCTGGTTCCTCCTTGTCCTCTTGTTGTGTCTCAGAAATAATAATTTCCAGGGAAGAGTTTCAAGTCCCCAGTGGACAATTCCATATTCTCCAGAAT
Source organism: Ardeotis arabs (assembly GCA_011801015.1). NCBI lineage: Eukaryota > Metazoa > Chordata > Aves > Otidiformes > Otididae > Ardeotis > Ardeotis arabs. The sequence continues at coordinate 17,727 of JAAGAY010141787.1, read as the reverse complement.
TCCTGGTATAGGTGAAGCAGAGTGTTGAGAATGTTTATCTGTTAAATATGATTTGTTGTGTCTTTGCTTGTGAAGCAAGGAGGGAAGAGACATGGTGACACAGAACTGAATAATTCCAAAGCTGGGTTACAGTGGTCGTTCTTACTGAGTTATGCATCCTCTTGATCTGACCTCTGGGATCCCAGGGAAGACAAGATCCTCATCAGTGGGGTGTTAGCTCCCTTTGTTGGCACTGTCCCTCCTTCTGCAGCTCCCTTTATTGGCCATATCTCTTCTACTTTCTGTGTCCTAGGTATGTGGGAGAAAGGAGGCCCTTGTCCTGCGAGCCACTTCTGCCCAGAAGGAACCAGCTTTCCCTTACCCTGCCTTGCAGGGACTTACAACAACCTCACCAGACAAGCTGCATGCTTCCCTTGTGCTGCAGGCTACTACTGCCCAGAAAATACCACCAACTACAGCGTGAATCCTTGCCCAGCTGGCTTTTACTGCCCCAAAGGTGAGGTGGGCCCAGGGGACAAGGCAATCCGTTGGCCAGGCTGAAACATCATTCTTCTTAAAAGCAAGAAATGATCTCTGTGACCAAAACATTTAAGTGTCAGTCTGGTTCTTCAGAGAAAAAAAAAACCTAATCTTTTAAACCATGGATATGGCTGTTGCTTAATCCCCTCAGGGGCTGGCTAAACAGCACCCAGAGACTGTCTTGGCCATGAAGGGCAAGCTGTGCACTGTGGAAATCAGCACTGAGATGAACTGGCAAAGATGACACAAAGTGATACAGCAGGATTAATAGCCAAGATGGTACTTGCAGTGCATGAAAGATTCTTGCTCTCTTTATTCCAAAGGAACCAGGTTTGCTACTCAGTTTCCCTGTCCCCGGGGCTACTATAACCCTGATCCCATGGCACAGAGCTTGGACAGCTGCTTGCCCTGTCCACCTGGGCACTACTGTGGGAAGGAGAACCTGACAGCTGCCTCAGGCAAGTGTGATGCAGGTGAGTCTGGACCTGTTTGGCTGTTGTATCGCACAGCGCTTGGGGGCAATACATTTGGGAGGCTGATGCTTATATCCTGCAGCTTTTGCCGTAGCCTTTCCAGTCTTTACTTGATTCACTTGCCTAGCTGTAGGCATCTAGTATGACTGAAGACATCGTGGGCATCCACCTGACTTCCATCTCCTGGTTTGGATGGGCACAGATACATACATGTAGGATGTATCTGGTTGCCACAAGCAGTTTCCTCTGCATCTACCATTCTAAACCTGCCTAGGTAGCTGAATTTGAGCCCCGTGACCATAAAACAAAAGTGCTGAACTTAAGGTTGCAAGATCTCATCTTTGCTGATGTGGTATTATATAAAAGCACCATTGCCTATACTATTGCATGGAAAATAACGCCGTGGTGGTGTTAAACTTTGGTAGTATTAGCCTGTCCCATATTCTGTGTGCTTTTGGTTGTGCTGTGCAGACATTACATGCAAAGCCATCCCAGCTGATTTATTAATGATAATTTCTGGGGCTCTGTCATTACTAGGGCTTCTCAGTCATGTTTTCTCTTCTCAGGTTGGTTTTGCATCTCAGCTGCCTGGACCTCACAGCCTTTTGATCTGGATAACTACACCAATGCCAACTGCCTCTGTCCAGCCACTGCCACTGGAGGGAAGTGCATAGCTGGTTTCTATTGCCCCAGAGGAAGCCCAGAGCCTCTTCCCTGCCCTCCAGGGTTTTACTGCAATGCCTCAGGTTAGTGTCTTTGGAGAATCATCTGTTTTGAGGGGAGTTAAAGACATTTAAGAACTCGTTAGAGGACCCTAAAGCTAAGTTCTGCTGCTGGGTGGTAAACTTGACTTTGCCCAGAATTTGCTGCGTGTCACTTGAGTGAGTCACTTTGCCTTTGTGGCCAGGTTCCCATCTTCAAAGGACCAGTATAAACACACAGTATCCTAGGTTCATAGACAGGGAGGATCAGGGTCTCCTGGCAGACTCAGCTGTATCCTCTGCATCTGCAGAGGCTGCAGATGCTGGGATACTGACTGCTGCTTCCTTTTCTCCTACTCCTTTTCTGTCCTTTTGGTGTGATTTCAGTGTGTTGAATAGGAGCTGTTTTTATCCTGACGCTTCTGTAGAGCTGTGACAGTGCTTGCGGGATACCTCTGGTGTCTCCCTAGACCGGCACAGAACAGGGCTCAGGTGTTACCTTGTGATGTTTGCCCAGAGGGAGGCTGCAAGGGGTTGTTTTTCCTCCTTTTCTTCCTTTCTCTCAGTGCTTTGAGTGCCACTATCCTCTCTGTCTTCCAGGTCTGTCTGTCCCCAGTGGGGAATGTACTGCTGGGTTTTACTGTAAAGGTGGAGCAGCTCTCCCTAATCCGACAGATGGTGTGACTGGGGATGTCTGCCCTGTCGGGACTTACTGCAGTGAGTATCCAGCATCAATCAGCACTGAAAATTTCCTGTCGTATGGTATCTGAAACACTGATGGGTGATTTTGAGAGCGCGGTGGCCAACTTGCTAGGATCTGACCAGAGTGCCCAAAGTGCCAGATTCTTCACGTAGTTCTTCCCCTGGCCTGATCTTTGGAAGTGCTAAGTGATGTTATTTATCTCAATGTTTAAACTCATCTGTCTTTAGGATGTAATTAGCTTCACCTCTATTTCCCTTGGTAAAATGAAGCTAAGAACGTCTGTCCTCTCCCATGTAGCACTGTTTGATCTATGAGTAAAAAATAAGACTTGCTGATACTGTTTCCATGCTGCTGTGTGTTCATCATTCAGCCTTGAATGCAGCAATCTCATTTGTTCTTTCATTGTTTATTTCTCTCTGTCTTGTTTTTGTTCTCACAGCTGCAGCATCAGCAGTGCCCAAGCTCTGCCCAGCTGGCACCTTTTCCAGCCTCCTAGGGAGGAGAATGCTTTCTGAGTGCCAGCCTTGCCCTTCTGGCTTCTACTGCGAGGTACCTGGCCTCAGTGCCCCAACTGGAGAGTGCTGGGAAGGTAAGTCCAGAATAAACTGCTCTGCGGATTGACGAGTCTCTGGGGACGTGCTCAGAGGAGCTTGTGTTTGTGTATATTGAACAAGATCAAATTGATGTCTTCTGAGAGTCACTGTTCCAGAGTGGAAAAGCCATTTCCCTGCTAGGAGATCTGGCTGGGAGTCATAGAGGTGCTGTAGGCTATACAGGCATCCAGAAAATAGGAGTTACGTTTTTCACAATGTCCAAGTGTTATTTGGTGCATCGACTCTTGAGCCTTGCTGTGGATGAAAGTTTAGAGACTTGCTGACCCTTGCTGGTTTCCTTCTCTTGACCACAGAAGAACAATTTCTGGGTCTGTGTGAAAAGGCTGTTAGAGGTTAAAGCAATTCAGATGTGAAGGCAGAAATGGAAACTTCTATATACTTGGAACAATTAAGATATTGGCAAGGGAAACCTCTGATGTTCAGTGGGAAAACTTTATTTCAAGGGCTGCAGTAACTGAACGGAAACAGAGATCAATGCTGTGTCCCTGAGTGTTTTCCTGTGACACTTGGGAGTTCTGCCCTGTGTTCTGGGGACCAGTGGGTGGTAAATTTCCTTCTAAGGAGTGCAGCAAGTGGAAAGCCTTGATGTGTATTTGTCCCAGCAGGAGTGTGATTCGGATCAATAGTAATTTAAGATCAGCAGTTGATTTATTTTTTGAGTGGCCAGTGAGGTGCTTTGTATGCATGGAAGAACCTGTTAGGGGTCTTCTCTTCTAATGAGCAGCACCTCAATAGCTAGTGTCTCTCAGTGACTAATTTAGCTTTCTTTACTCTGTCTTACCTGCAGGCTATTACTGTGACAGCCAGCAAGGGCCAGTTACTGATTTTACCCTTTACCCGTGCCCGCAAGGTTTTTACTGCCCACCAGGGACGAACAGGAGCACTCAGTACAGCTGCCCTGCAGGAACCTTTGGACCAAGGCCAAAACTGAAAACTATCAAGGAATGTCAAAGATGCCCACCAGGAAAATACTGTGAATTCCCTGGACTTGCTGCCCCAACAGGTGTATTGCTGTTCTGAGCATACTGCTCACTGCTGCTAGAGAGCCGTGTCAGTGGCCGATGGCTAGTGCCAGGGCTTGGAGTTAGGACTCCACCAAGGTGAACTGTCCCATTTTACTGTCAAGAACTTTCTCAGAATGGAAAACATTTTTTTTTCCTAAGCAAGAAGTGAGAAAGAGACTGCAGAAACTAGAACTCTGTATATGGTACCTTGCCAAAAAATCCAGTGGGGAGTTTTCCAGCGTCAAACCTGTCTGGCATTCTTTTTGGAACTAGTTTGTTCTTTCAGTCTAGTTCCCAAATTACTTTCACGTAATTGATGCACCTGTGATTAGGCTTAGCAGAGAAAGAGAGGGCAAAATACCCAGCAATAACATCTCCCTGTTTTTTTCAAGATTGTTTTTTCATATGGCACTTATTTTTGCTTGCTTCTTGTCTTGAGCAGATAAAGGCCCTAATTCAGCAAAACACTTCAATAAAATTCTTAATATTTCAGGGTTCACTTAAGGATGCATTGAATATGTGCTGAAAGAGAAATATGTGCTTAAGTACTTGCCCAAATATGGAGGCAGTACTTAATCTGAGCTTCACTGACAGTCTAGTATCTGGTACCAGTTCTGCACTCCTTACAGTTAAAGCAGCTCCTCTCCTTGACCATCACATCTCTCATTTGTAGGCTGTCAGTGGCTCTGCACGATGGCGTAGCAAATTGACTCTGTTTCAGTCTGTATTCTGAAATTTGCATTTATGTGCCTGTTATTTTAATATACTTATGTATTTTGTATATGTTATCCTGTTTACTAGGAGATTGTGCTGAGGGATTTTGGTGCAAAAGTAGTGCCCGAGTAAGAAACCCGCAAGATGGAGAATCGGGACTTCCTTGTCCTCCTGGTCATTATTGTCCTGAAGGTAGGGTGCTTTGCTAAAGCATCATTTTTCTTAATTCATGCAAAGCGTGAGCTGACATTTCCTCACTCTGGTGCCGTTGATTTTGCCAGGTACACCGCTTCCGTTACAGTGCCCTCCTGGCACGTGGTCTGGCAGTGAAGGCAGGAGGAGTTTGCAGGAATGCCAGCCTTGCCCTGGGGGATATTACTGCAACAGCTCTGGGCAGAGGGCCCCCTCAGGACACTGCAGTCCAGGGTACGTAGAAGAGAGAACACATTTATGTACTCTGTTGTAAGAAGAGGTGTTCTACAAGAGGTGGTCTTTATTCTTTTGAAATAAAGAGAGTATGTTCCTGTATTCATGGCTGCAGGTACTACTGTGTCGCTAGGGCCCAGACGCCAACACCCACCGATGGCCTTTCAGGAGCTCCGTGTCCAGTCGGTCACTTTTGTCCTCTTGGATCCAGGAGCCCAGCGCCATGCCCCGCTGGCTCCTACATGCCACACACCCACGGAGAGAAGTGCCATGCTTGCCCCGCAGGTGAATACTGTGTCTCGGGTGAGAAGCCACAGCTGTGTCCCCAGGGTGAGTTAAGGTTCCATTTATGTGCCTAGTTTGTCTTTGATTTTCCAAAGACTGCTGATTCTGATCTGTTCTTTCTTTTTCAGGGTATTTCTGTCCCAACGGCACAGATCTTCCAATTGCTTGTCCAGCAGGGTCCTATAATCCCACACAAAGGCAAGCCAGCTGCCTCGCCTGTCCTAAAGGGTAAGAGTGATGGGACAGTTGCTTACCGTTGTATGTGTAGGTAAAGGACTATTAGAAATAATTGTTTATACAGTCGTCATGGAGCAGCGTGTGGTGGCAGAATGAGTTATTTTACCACTGAAAACCACTTGTGAAGAGGTAGAGCAACTCTTGAGCTTTGTTTAGCAACACTGTATAGTTGATGATGGGACCTGGCAAAGTCCTAAATCCAGGTACAACTGCCCTGGAAGGGAATTTAGATCAGATGGTTATTTAGAGCGAGGAAATCATTGGCACCATAAGCTTTTCTCATGTCTGAAGCAATAGATGGTTCCCTTGGAAACAAGCTGGCAGAGGCCTGTTGACAGGGAAGAGGATCTTGTTCGTCACCTGATGCTGAGTCTGGCTCTTCCTTGGGGGATTCATCTCCAATTACTGACTGGATACGACCTTGATTAACTTTTACAAGTTGATGAATCACAGCCTGGATGTGTTATGACTCCAGTTAAGAAAATTATATCTCTGTGGCTTTTGCAATTATGCCGTCAATTTGGCATATGAGGAAACAACCAAGAATGTAGTAATACGCATAAGTACGTCTCTTTTGTGGTCAACACAGCGCAGCAGCCACATTAGACTGGCTAATCCCACCATTAAGTCATTATTCAGATATTTGCGGATAGAATATTGCTAGAAAATGTAATTTTTTTTCCATTTTTTTAATGTCTCTTTGGACCAGGTTCTTCTGCCCCCAGAATTCCTCTTCCTTTTTGGAGAATGAATGTTCAGCTGGCCACTACTGCCCTACTGGTACTGCTTCTGCAACGCAGTTCCCGTGTCCTAAGGGGACTTACAACCCGCAGACGGGAAGCAGCCGGATGTCGCACTGTACCCCCTGTGACCCAGGTAGACAGCAAATCAGCATATCTCAGGATGGTGACAGGAGAATGTATGAAAATGTGTACTGAATGTTCCTGAGCTTCAGTGGTTTGGTGGATGAATTGTGTAAGCGTGTAGCTTGTTCTCTGAAGTATTTTTCTGGCTTTTTTCTGCCAGTACTAATGGCATTGCATTGCTTTTCCAGGGCACTACTGTGCACTTGCGGGGCAGTCGCGTGTTACAGGACCCTGCTTGGCTGGATTCTACTGCAGCGGAGGTGTTTCTAGTCCAGCACCTGCAGATGGTCTTTTGGGGAACGCGTGCCCGAAGGGAGCTTACTGTCCTATGGCCTCTGCCTTTCCACAGCCGTGTCCTCCTGGTTATTATAGCAACTCAACTGGGAATACTGGGATAGAGGACTGTCTCCTGTGTGATGCAGGTACAATATTGAAAGAAAGAGTTAACGAGAGTCTAGTCAGCCACCAGAATTTCTAGGGATCCTGAGAAACTTTGTGGTTCTAGAGCAGGCAATCACGAACAACTGCTTTAACGGAGAGAGATGTTAGGTAGAGCATAGACACACTGAATCTGCCACCTTTCCATGTTAAGAGGATACTCACAGTGCAGTGCAAGCTTCTGCGCTGTGCGCTTCCCTTTCCACACTTCCTCTAGATGCTTTCATACTTAGAGATGATACAAGGAGTGCTGTTTGTTCAGACGTGTAAGCTCTGTACTTGCAGCTATTCTCAGTGAAAGCATCTCAAGCAGAAGGATGTGTATGACATCAAACAATACTTCAGTGATTATTTCCTTGTTATGTACTTGCTATTGTCTGTCTTGTGTGACCGTTATGGTCCTTTTATAGTCCCTCTTAATTTCAGGGTATTTCTGCAATGGGACTGGACTTGTTTCTCCAACTGGATTATGTGAGGCTGGATTCTACTGTAGTGGAGGAACCATTTCTCCTAAACCTCCCAGGGTAAGCTGTGCTTGTGGTGTAAATAGTGTAAAATGCTGTGAAACTGAAGACTATAAGGTCACCTTAGTTCTTTTGCCCCAGATCCGTTACTACATTATCTTCTGCATCAGGTCCATCTGGTTTATTGATAGTGAAAGAGGCTAGAGATAGCAAAAGACACCTGGCCTTCTTTCAGTTTTCACATCTAAAAGCTGACCAAAAATAGCTTTATCTTTGCATATTGATGCTGCAAAGCAGAGTGGAATGCCTATCAGGTTAAAATTACAGAGGCTAGGAGTGCATGAGTTTGATTAGGATACTGCATCCGTCAGCCCTCCTCCTAGGCACAACGCAGTGAGAGTTTGTAACGATGATGACTCAACAAGGCACTGGTTTTACGCCACAGCTCTGCAGACGATAAATGAAGGAACCGGTGGTGCCATGTTCCAGATGGTCAGCCCAGCGAGATTTGCTATGGGCAGAATTCTGATCCTTTATTTTGGAAAAGGATAGACGTGCAACCTTAAAGGCTGAGGGATGAGCGCAGGATTTCATACTACATGTGTAATTCTCTTCACCTTTAGAATCTGACATAGATCTTTTTGCAAAGCCACCCTCTACATTTGTAGACTCTGACTATGGTGTTTTTCTTCAAAGACAACAGACAGTGGAGGACCATGTCCACCTGGACATTACTGTGTGGTGGGGAGCAGCAGAGCCCAGCCTTGCCCTGCAGGGAGTTACAGCCCATCTTGGAGTATGGCACAGTGTTTGGAGTGCCCAGAAGGCTTTTTCTGCGTAACTGCTTCCACCAACTACACAGATTGCCCTGCAGGTGGGTCTGATTGTACCTACCCCCTCATTCTGGGAAATTTTAAGGGATTTGGAGGAGATTTGACTGTGTTTCAGGAGGCATGAATCTCTTCCACTGGGCAGATCAATGACCTCGGTCAAAGAATGTAAGCTCTTCGGGATTCAGTTCCTGTCTGAATGTGGGAAATGGTAAATGGAACAAACAGTTTTGCCAGTAGATCTTTATCACCACTTGAGATCTTCTCATTAAAAAACTACGTGCTATTACAGCTATTGCTAATCCTCAGCCTTCATCAGCCTCATTTTATGCAGCCGATGTGACATAGCTATCACCGCATAGTGATGAATTGCAAGATTGGCTCACCATCATAGCTTGGGATCAGTCCTCCTCAGAAAGAGACAGAGAGAATGCTGTGTGTGCAGGTTGGGGATTCTTCCAAGTCTGTTACCAGCACGTGTTAACCTTTATGAAACTTGTCTTGTCTTTCACTAGGTCACTATTGCCCCAGGAATACAGAATTTGCCACACAGTATCCTTGTCCCCCTGGAACCTACAATGAAGCTTTAAATATCTGGGATGCTTCCAAGTGCCAGCTGTGTCCTCCTGGAAGGGTCTGTTCCAAGCCCGGCCTAGCAAGACCAGATGGACTGTGCATGCCTGGATGGTTTTGTCCACCTGGATCCACATCAAGCAAACCAGTGTTTCCTGGAAATTACTCTGGTACGAAGGGGAACGGTGAAGAGTGATTATGATTATAATTGAGGAGATGGTATTACAGAGGCACCTAAAGGACTCGGGCACCTTCAGGATGGCTTGCTTTCTTTTTTTACTTTCCTTAACTCAGTGTTTTAGTTCTGTGCTTCCTGAGCTCTTTAGATAAGATAGAGTGCTCGTAATTCTTATGTTTCAACTCAGTCTGTGTGTTTTCTGTTAGCAGGCATCGCAACTCCAGCTTCTGGATCTGTTGGGTTGTGCCAAGCAGGAACCTTTTGTCCTGATGGTTCATTTTTTCCTCTTCCCTGCACTCCAGGTAGGAGAAGAGTCTTTTTTTCTGCACAAGTTGTTTGGGTTGGGTTATTTGTACTCTTTTCCCTTTTGCCGAGATCAATAGGCAATCCCAGTCTCGTGCTATGACTGTTTGGTTCTGGTGTCTCTTAAATGATGGTCTTGCTTCTCCCCGCTGCACCAGGTTCGTACTGTGCAACTGCAGAGCTAGCGGCTCCATCAGGTCCCTGTGAGGCTGGCTTCTACTGCACGGGAGGCTCCACGCTCCCAAACCCCATGGATGGAGCAATGGGGAACATTTGTCCTCGAGGCCACTTTTGTCCTGCAGGGAGCTCTTCTCCATCTCCATGTCCCCCAGGTAGGTTTGATGGTAGCTGCTGCATGCTGTGTCGTTTGTCTGCCCAATGAGCTGCTGAGCTCGTCTGAGTCTGTGCCATTGTTCTGCAACCCCTTGTTACTTTGCCCTGAAGCATGCCTTCGTGTTCCCTAAGGGACAGCTCCCTTTAAATTCCTTCCTAGCCAGCATCCTTTTGGCATCCTAGCAGGGGCTAGTGGAGCTAGAAAGCTACTGTGTGAGCAGCCTGTGCTTCTCTCCACAGCCACTTCCAGCAGGGTCTGGGATGATGTGAGAATGCGCTTTTGGTGGCTTTTTGTTTTCAGGCTCCTTTTTGGCTCATCGTGGTGGCCAGTCAGCGCAGGATTGCCAGGCCTGCTTCCCAGGATGGTTCTGTTCTCAGCATGGTCAGAGCTCCCCCGAGGGCTTGTGTAAAGAAGGATGGTTTTGCCCAGAGGGCTCTGTGTCAGGCCAGCATTCAGGTAGGAAATATCAGGGGCCGTTCTTTACTTACAGTTTTGAGTTACGTTTAGAGATGGATAGCTATTTAGATTTAAAAATGTTTTCCAGAAATTATTCCAAGTAACACAGGTTAAGTAGTAGGTAATTGTGTGTAAATAGAGTAGGAAAAATAGGAGATCTTGCCAAGGCAAAAACCAAGCTGAACCGTGTGTTGGTGCAGAGAGGCTGCAGCCCCTTCAGCTTTCCGAAAGCGGTTGAGGGTGACACACGTGCATGGCTGTTCAGTTAAAAGCCTAGCTCAGTGATACGTGAAGCTGGTGTTCAGCGTGCAGTGCGTGGCCCTCCACTGCTGAAATATGCATTGTGCAATGCTCTTAACAAAACCAGGGTTTTTTTGTTCTTTATAAAGCTTTCATCTTAATAAATCTTCCAGTTCTAGCTTTGTGGTGATGCTTCCTCACAGGACATAAGCAGAGCAGTGATGTTAGAAGTATGTTTCTTGTTTTGCTCCTAGACTATTTGTGTCCTGTGGGTCACTACTGCCCCACTGGCAGCCCAGAGCCCATACCCTGTCCCTCTGGAAAATATCAGGACCAGGCTGGAAAAAGCCAGTGTGAAACATGCCCAGCAGGAATGTAAGTGAAACAGATTTGCTCCTTCCTCTTGATTCGTTCCTCAGGAATTAGCACGTGTATTTCCCTCTGCCTTAGGCTGCTCTCTGTGTTGTGTCCTTCGATATACAAGGCTGGTTTTCTTGTTCCTGCTTTCATATCACCTTTCCCTTTATTGTCTCATTTTATGTACTGCAACCTGTGTATTGTAGAAGATCCAGCCTGCTAGGTTTGTCTGCTGGAATGGACAAAATGGTCCTGACAGTTTGCATCTCAGCTCTCCGTTTGTTTCCTTTTATTGTATAGTCTTAAACTGTCACCGTTGTGCAGAAAGTGTTTCTTAGTCTCTAGCAGAACAGGGCATGGGCTGAGGCAAGACTTGGGTTTGGTTTTTTTTGTAGGTTCTGTGCCCTGAAAGACCAGCCAGGAGATCTCCAAGAGAACTTCTCACATGGAGTGGTCAAACCAATAGAATGTCCAGCAGGATATTACTGCCTGTCAGGAACAAAAGCTGCCAGTCAGTACCCATGCCCAGAGGGCACCTACAGCAACCAAACTGGACTGGGAAATCCCAGGGAATGCAAGCCTTGTCCTGGAGGCACATTTTGTGCCAGTGCAGGTAGGAATCTCGTGTGGATTAAGTACAATCCTAGGCTGTTTTGTATCTAGGGGGGTCAAAAAGTTCCACCAGGGGGTGAAGTGTTCTTCTGCGTGCAGTTTGTATGACTTTTAGGTAGCATTTGTCCCATCTCTGGGACTCCTTGAGTGGAGATTCTTTGTGATGATTTTAAAGATTTTTACAAACTGTCTTTTGTAAGTTTAATTAAAGAGGCAGCCCCTTCTGTAAAGGTGATCTAGAAAGCTGCTTTGGCCTTTACTATCTGGTAATCAGTTGTGTAATTAAATATGGAGACTGTAGATCAAGCTTTTAAATAACAGAGCTAGTCACAGGCCAGTAGACTGAAATCATTGTGATAATAAGGCTTGTGCGGTTTGTTTAGTGCAGAAGCTGTGGTTTATGTAATACTACTGGCTTATTTGGCTTTATGTTCCTTTTCTTTAGGACTCTCCTCTCCAAGCGGTCCATGTTTGCCTGGGTATTTCTGCACTTCAAAGGCACGTGTGCCCAATCCTGTCAGTGATGAGGCAGGCAGCCTTTGCCCAGCAGGCCATTACTGCCCACCAGGTAGCAGCAAGCCAGTACCGTGTCCCACTGGCACGTTTTTACCTCAGACTGGGATGGTTTACCGTAATGCCTGTCTGCCCTGCCCTCAGGGGAGATTTTGCCAAGGAGAAGGCCAGGCTACTGTTTCTGGTGTGTATTGCACGCATCTCATCTTTTTTGTCTCCCAGGCTGGATTTTTTTTTCACGTTTTCTGGTTGCTTAAACCTAATGCTGAAGCTTTTCTTTCTTGCAGGAACATGTTACGCTGGGTATTTCTGTGATCTTGGATCTACACAGCCGGATCATAAGCACTGCCCCCCTGGCTTCTACTGTCCTGAGGGCTCTGAATCCCCAGTCCCATGCAGCCCTGGAAGCTTCGGCTCTGACAGTGGAAAAGGGCAGTCAACAGACTGTCAGCTCTGCCCAGCTGGATACTTCTGCAGTGGTGAGTCTCTGCTGGTGTGTTTGGGAACTGGGGGATTACACCATGTGACTCAAGATAGGCACCCAGTACAGCTTTATTTCTTACAAGCTTGTCCTTAGCAGATACAGGAATAACAAACTCAATGAGTGCCGCACATCATCTTTGGTTAGCGATGGTTTCTGCAGGATGTGCACCAAGTATAAATGCCCTGAACCATTTGTCTTTGAAAACTCCAGTTGGGTTCTTGGTAGCAGTCTCAGATCACCTGTAACACTTCTTGCTATTACACTTTCTTTCTTCCTTGGCTCAACCATCTCTTCTAAATGTCTTATATGTCTTCAACCTCTCAGGGAAACAAAATAGCTTGGCAAACAGGCGCTTGGTACTGGCTAGCAGCCAGAGTGTCTGCTCTGAGGCAGCTGCTCCTTCTCGGAGGTTCTCACCATCTGTCTGTACAAGATGTTTATTTGCTCCCCTCAACACTGAAATATTTTCGGTCACGCTGACAGTAACAGATTCACCCATCACCTTCCGTAAGACAAAGACTTTTCCGCTCTCAAGTGAGGAAGTGAAACAACAGGGAGGAAATGACTTGACTGGACTAACACGAGTTTATAGTGGAGCCGGAACCACAACTGAAAGCCCCAGAATCACAGCTGAGAACTTTAGTTGGAAGCCTGTGTTTCCCCCAGGCATGTAATTCAGAACTGACTTTGCGATAAGGTGTTCTTTGTCTGAGGCTGAACTTCAGAGAATAGGTGCTTTCTGATGCATGTTACAGGTACATGATGAAGGAGATCACGGTTTCAGGAGATAAGGGTTTCTATTGTGTTTGATCTGGCAAAGGAAAAGCTTTGCTTTCGTTGTTGCGCGGCTGGGCAAATCCACTTCTGAAGAACCATGTTCTGCAGGTTACTAGTGCCCACCTGGCCAGACTTCAGCTACTCCTGTTCCCTATCGCTGTCCGTGAGGCTTTTGCTGCCCCACAGGGTCTGCTTTTCCTAGGCCCTGTGAGAACGGGACATATCAGTCACAGGAAGGACTTTTGTGACCTATGCCCAGCAGGATTCTTCTGTAAACAGCCTAACAAAAGTGAGGAGTCTGGAGGGGGCTGTGTAGTGTTATAAAAAGGGATTCCATGTCAGTAAGGGCTGAGTCTTCCTCTTAGTGGAACAAAAAGGATTTTGAATGCCGTAGCTTCCGCTCTTCTGTTGAGGTTCTGCTGAGTCGGTGTTATATGGATTGAACTGGGCAGGCAGGTGCGTCAGTTTCTGCCAAGAATGGAAGTCTAAACACATTTTGAAGACTATGAGGGTTGTAGGTGAGCAAGTAGGCTGAAGCCAAATCTTTCTGCTATCTGGGGAAAGAAACTCCATGCCGAGGAAAATACAAGTAACAAAGATATCTATGTGCAGCAGCTCAGGCGTGCAACAAAAAAAAACACAAAAAATCTGAGCTAGTTTTGTGTACTCCCTCTGTAGTCAATGAAGAGAAAAAGGCACTTCTGAGGTGCAATTTATCTTTCCCATTTTAGATGTCTGCCTTAGAATGAGATGAATTGCACCTGAAGTGCAGTTCCTGTGGAAATGCCGTTTCTCTCCAATTACCGCAGCAGGTATCTGAACAACTAAATCAGAAGTACGCATGATGAATCCCACGTCCTGGGTCTGGCTGAACTAACAGGGGAGGAAGGTTGATAGAGAACGACATTGCCTGTCACCTCTTGTCATATCTCCTGAGCAAGACGCTATTCTTTGTATCCTAGGTTCTGGAGCACGTACTCCTGAGCTGTGCCCTGCTGGATACTTCTGCCTGCCAGGTACCAACTTCAGTACAGAACATCCGTGTCCAAAGGGTACCTTTGGCCCCAGGACTGGCGCCACTAGCGAGTCAGACTGTGAGCCCTGCCCGCCGGGTAAGTAGGGCCTTGGCACAAGAAACCCAAGGGGTGTACATGTTGAGGAAAATATGGCTTCTTCCTTCATGCTGTTGACTCCTTCACTAATGGCCTGTGCAAGTCGTCACACTGAGATTGCTTTTCTGTTCATTTTTAGGCATGTATTGCTCAGCACCAGGTCTGTCACAGCCTTCTGGATTTTGCTATTCAGGTTATCACTGTGCCAAGGGAGCCATCAGCCCAGCCCCCTTCAAACCCAGGGTGAGTGCTGGGCGGCAGCACAGTAAACCTAGTGACCTGGGCACAGGGGCTGGGCTGTCACAATCTCACAGCTTCTGGAGTGACATTTTCCAAGCATTACTACTCTCTATGGGGTTGCTCGTGCCTTTTACTGCCACCCTTGAGAGCTCTTCAGATGTATTGACATGCTGTTCTTAATGTCTGCTGGAGTATGTTGCTACCTAGTAATAAATTCTGGCCGGATCTCCACTTCTGTAGATCGCACTGGCGTGTGCTGTCTAAGATGTCCTCCAAAAGGTGGCATCAGGGACAGGATAGCCACACCTCAGCAGCCAGTGCCCTTTTTATGCCAGCCATGGTCTTCATTTAGTTTCAGTGGCAGCGGACTTGTAGGACTTGGCTCCCATGTGCCCTTTCCAGAACCTGTCTCTATAGTACGTGGTGCTAAATCTTCTTTCAATAACACTTTTTCTCTCCTTCTCTGTATTTTTCTGCTACAGGTGGAATCTTCCAGCCTTGGTCTGCCTGGTAATGACATCTGTCCTGTCGGGCATTTCTGCCCCAGCGGGACGGGATATCCTGTGCCCTGTCCTGCTGGATCCTTCTCTACCATCGTGGGCCTGGAGGCAGAGGAGCAGTGCCAGTCCTGCCCAGCTGGACGCTATTGTAGCGGGACAGGATTGTCTGATCTGGCCCAGACGTCGCTGTGTAATGCAGGGTGCTGTGAGACAGTCACTTGTTAGTGGGAAAATACAGCTGGCAGGACTGCTATAGGTTAGAGGGACATCCAAACTGAGAGATACTGGCCTGAATATCTGTTGTCAAATGCCTTGTGTGCAAATATTTATACTCAACATTAATTACACTGCAAAGACTTTGTTCTTAGCCCTTCAAGTCAGCTATATAGCATCTGCTTGGTGATCTCAGCAGATGTTTCAGAGCCAGTCCTTTTCTCTTATTCTTGCCTGACATTCTGTCCCAGCCTTAGACATGGTTTTTCACTGTTTTTGCCATAGGTTTAGTGGTTTATAAATCCCTTTTTTAGCTTCATCATCACACTTGCTGAGCGTTTGACCTGGGCGTCCTTTTCCCTTCTGCGTTTTATCTCTTCTCCCACACGGTGGTGCAATAACCGTGGCAGCATTTCCAGCCTGCATAATGCAAGCAGAAAACTATTTGTCCATCTCATGAGTATGCCTCCTAGCAAGAGGCAAAAAACCACAGCTTTGCTGTTCTTTTTGTTCAATGCTGTTCCTTTTGCACTCAGACATTTGCCCTGAGGACTCGGAATGTTTTTTTCTTCACAAACTACGTTCTTTGAATCCTTATCTACAGCATGCAATGGTATCGTGGCTCTCGTTTTGTTGTTGCTTAGCTCTTACCATAATAGTTTTTATATTTCCTCATCTTTACTTGTTGTGAGGGAAGTGGTAAAGGGAAGAGTCAGTGCAGAACTAGACAGCATTAAAGCAGAGGCCTGGAGATAAAAGGAGGCGAAGCAGAGACAGCAGGAACTGAACGCTTGGGCCCTGTGCTATTGAAGTAAAAAGACTTTAGTTTTCAAAGGCTTTTCCGTCCAGAATGAGAGCACTTTACAGTCAGCTTAGTGCAAAAGGATTTTCAGTGGCAACTAAATTGCGGATGCAGGGGTGAAGTTGTTAGCAAAACTGAAATAAACTGCATTTTCAAGGGCTGTTCCTTCATGTGGTTCTTGATTAGTGCCTCTCCCATCTATTGTCTCTGAACTGGGTTGTGAGCATATTGTTTCAGGTCTGAATTCTCTCTCTGCAGGTATGTTTGCCTGGAAGGAAACTCTGCTCCCCGCCCTTCTGATGGGATTCATGGATACAGATGTCCCAGCGGCTTCTACTGTCCTGCAGGCACCGGGCTGGAACTGCCCTGTGAGCCTGGCACATTCAGCCCTGTACCTGGGGCGAGTGCCTGCCTCCCTTGCCCGGCTGGCATGGCCTGCAGCAGTGCTGCCACCGTGGAGCCGCTCAGCTGCCCCAGAGGTGAGCAGTGCTTGTGTGCAGCAAGCCCCTCACGTGCAAATGGGAAGAGGTGTGATGGACGCCTGCACAAGTCTTCTGGCTGAACCATAGCAGTGGTCTGCTCCAGGGGACAGTGTTTGCCATTAGTTAGAGCAAGCTCAGCACTCCCACCTTTTTCTCCTTTCTTATCTGAGCAGTGTCTCATCCACCTCTCTGAATGCACAGGTTACTACTGTCCCGTTCGGACTGCTGTCCCGCTGCCGTGCCCTGAGGGGACGCTGAACGCCCTGGAGGGGGCAGTGGCCCCCACCGCCTGCAAGTTGTGCCCAGTGGGGAGGTACTGCAGAGGAGATGCTAACTGGGAACCTGATGGTGAGTCTGGTTAATAACAGGCCACCCACAACAGAAGGGTTGGAGATTCAGAGCTGAAGGGTGCAGGGAGGTAGAAAACGTGTGAACAGAGTTTTCTCAGAACAGAATCTCAGTGAAGAGAGGCAGCAAAGGCTGTTGGAGGGCACCCTGCTACCCTGTGTCTGTGCCTATAGAGAGGCCAAAGATTGATGGGGAGGGGGAAAGACAAACCAAAGGTGAACAGCCCAGGATATCAGCAGTGATAAAACAGGACAAGGGTGGGCTTCTGATTCTCTTCTCTTGAGTTATCTGCCTACTTCTGAGGGTTTGAGGAGGTGCCTCTTAACTGACTGTGATGCCACGGGCTGGCGATTGCCACCCTCTCTGTTCTCCCGTGGCAGGTCTGTGTTCCGCTGGGTACTACTGTGAAGGAGGAGCCACTGATGCCATTCCGCATGGGACACCTGCATTCCCGCTCAGTGGGCCCTGCCCGCTTGGGCACTATTGTCCAGAGGGTACTCATTTCCCAGTTGCCTGCCCAGCTGGGACTCTGAACAATGCCACAGGTGAGTGTGACTTCACCCACAGGTTTCTCCTGTGGCCCACAGTGATGAGATGTCGTGGCTGGCAGCCGTGGTGAGGGGGGGTGTCCCTAGGTCGCCAAAGGGTATCGGTGCACTCAGCCATGCCTGGTAGTAGCAATGTGTTATCAATTCAAATACGTGCTGATGGTGCTGTGGCTGTACTTGTGTGCACTTTCATCTCTCTCATTGACCTTGATTTTTGGTTTCCTCCTCAGGTGGTACCTCCCCAGAGAGCTGTGTGCCATGTTATGCTGGATCTTTCTGTGCTAGCATCGGTTTGAGTTCTCCAACAGGACCTTGTACTGAGGGCTTTTACTGCCCAGCAAACTTCAGCTCCGTCAGCCCCACAGCATTCCTCTGCCCTAA